>CM057158.1:5213391-5413189 GCA_029962745.1 Echinometra lucunter
TTTATGAATCATGTCAAGATCAATCATTACCTTAACAGCTAAAAATACAATGTATATGGGATCTGAAAAAAGCAGTGTTGAGGGCTAATCGTCCATAAACGAGTGAGCAAAACCAATATCTGAAGATGTTTCAAAAATAGAAATGTTTCATATTTAGTACAGTTATTGGTCAGTGATGTCTGACCAGCCATTCACTCTTATATCACATGGAAAAAAAAAAAACCAAAAAAAACTATCAAGTCTTCTGAAAAATAGCATATTTTCAAAATTTAATTTTGTAACATCAGCAATATGTTTCAAAATAGAATATTCATAATTTAGTACAGTTATCATTGTCAGTGATGTCGACCAGCTGTTTCACACTTTACATGAACAGAAAAAACAACTTAACCCCCCCCCCCCCCCCCAAAAAAAAAAAAAAGAAGAAAAAAAACCCAAACAGGATAGAAAGCATATATATATCTTTAGCCTTCTAGGGAAATCCACAGAACATTACATTTCATGCTATCACAAAGTTCATTTTGGGAATATACTTTTTTCAAAAAACTTAATCACATGTATACATGTACATGTATATTCATGAAATTTAACATGCTTTCATAGTTCATTAGTTCATGAAACACCATGTAATTACTTCTTTAAACATTGTATGCTTCTTTTATCACATATTATTTTAAGAAGCTCTTACACAAATCCAGTTGACTGTTATACATGTATTACAATAACAAAATTCCTGTCAATTTTGTCATTTCATACAGCTACATGTACATGATCTGGGGGGTGTTTCACAAAGAGTTAAGCTTGACTTAGAGTCGTGCTTAAATGCCAATGCGCATCCAGTATTTAACACGTAATCTCATTGATAGACTTCCAATAGTGCACGTCCCCTGAGTATGATCTGACCAATGGGGTGATACGTAATATAGAGTATGCAAGTAGGAATTTAAGTGCGACTTTAGTCAAACTTAAATCTTTGTGAAACACCCCCTGTTTTGTTTTGTTGTGTTTCGCTTGTTTTTTTTTCTTGCATGTTTGATAGAACTACATTAATCTGTTTACATTTAGATGGGAAAGGGTCTGCACAAACAAACTACTGACAGGTGTGCTTTTAGTCTACTACATGACAGGAAGCAAATTCTGCTTGATTACCCCCCATCTGAAGATTCATTGTTGTCAAAGGGCCCTTATCTTGTCTGGGGGAAATATCTACAGCTTTCGCTGCCGTGAGACTGGAGAAAAACTTCATTTCATACTGTGAAAGATATTATATATCATGATAAGCGTTATCTATATAAGCTCTACAATTTAAACCAATCCAAATTTGGGTTCAAATTCCACTGATTAGGGTTATCTAATAATATATTTGTAATTGAATGCATGGATTAACCATAAACAGGAATGTGTGAATTTGCCTATCCCTTCAGTGTACAAAAAGTCCCTGATGCCTTTTCCTGGAAAAGGGGGAGGGGGGGGGGCAGGCTTTTACTAAACACTCAGGTCCCGGCGCGCTGGAAAACACCCAGGTCGTGGCATCTAGGTATGGGGCACCAAGTGTTAACTAAGTTATTTGGTTCAAAACTACAAAATTTAGTGTCAAAAGTTCACTCAAAACTCTATTTCTTTATAGAATTCATGAACAGTGATCACCACTTCATTACAAAATGAAGTGCGACAGACGATTTGCCAACAAAACTCCCCTAAACAGAAAGGATTATAATTATGATCTCTCATTAAGCCTGCTATATTCACTTCGCTCGGGCCCTTGACTTTGTTTCGTTACAAACACTTTGTACATAGCAGAGGGCGGGAGGATCAGTTTGCCAGAATATGCTTGTGGGCATGGCTATGCGGGTTTTGGTCCGACTGTACACCGACTGTAGTTTGGACTGAATAACCTAGTTAACACTTGGCGCACCATCCCCAGCGAGCCGCGAGCTGCGAGCCAAGTGTTTTCCAGCGCGACGCGACCCGAGTATTTAGTAAAAGCCGGGGGGGGGCAGGGGGCAATAGACATTATGATATGCTCTTATTGTTTATTGCAGGTACTACAAAGAATCAAGACTATTGCTTAAAATACTGTGCAGTTTCCTAGATCATGATCAGCCTACAAATTTACAGTTAAAATTGTGAATATTCGCTACATACATCTAGTCAAGCATGGTTTGGTATTTAAGCAGTCCCCTAATTTTCAGTGATCAGATTTTTCCCTGTGAACCTTGAATCTTCCATTAAAAATATATTCTACAGCTTACTTCATCTTTTCAACTGGCCATCAAGGCTACAAGGCAATTCAGTGACCTTTTTGCACTGAACAAACTAGGCTCAGTACATTCCTGTTTATGTACACTGCATAGCAGGAAATGACATTCAATCACATTATGAAGGGAATGAGGACATCAGGCATAGGATGCCCTCAGATGGCACAGGGGAAAGAAGAATAATTTTTTGAAATTCAAGTAATTCAGAAGGGCAGGAATAAAACATACCCCCTTTCACAACATAAAAGGTAGTTCCCAATAATCAAAGATTATAAATATTCACGAAAGATGGTATACATCATTACTGCAGAACTATACCTACTTTTCTTAAAACAATATTATTGATATTTATTTTGTTTTAAGATATGAAATAAAGATTATACTTCCAGCTTGGAAACATTCATGACTTTGCATAATGCAGTCTACATAGGCCAAACTGGTAACAACGATTTGCAGTAAACTCCATTTCTGCACAACCCTCTTCTTGAATATGATTCAGAACTTTTTGTGTTTCAAGATTACAATTACAATAAAATGTTTTAAGCGAGGAAACATTCACAAAGTTGCATACAGAAATGCATGCAGGTCTACAATTTTGAAATATTCTCTCACTTGCACAACAACTAACATCAAGACAAAACAATATCTCAATAAAATTCAGAGCCTGATGCTCTCTATTTTAACATCATCGGGTGTTGTACAGCATGGGGTCATAGAGATCAGAATGCAGAGAATTTATAAGCAAAATTCCTGGCATAGCGACTGCAGAAATATCTCCGTCTTTCTTGAGCTTGATGTAATATAACAGGGCATCAGTGAACACTGCAGGACTGCAATTATTCTTTATTTTAATGTAGACGAACCCAACCAGCATGACTTCATTCAATTCACATTTAACACTTTCTCAGACATGGTATGTCTTAAATGCGAAGCAATTAGTAACTCTGAACAATTCCTATGACGTAAATTGAAGTAATACGGTAACGCCACAATTTCACACTTCACCCAGACATTAATCCGAAAGAAAACATTTCAAAGACTGCCAGTAGAGAAAAATCATTCCATTATGTGTAAAGCACTTGTCATCTTCAATAAGCACACACACTAGGGCGAATGGTTAAGTTTTCATACAATATCAATTTGTGGTACCTCAATTACAAAAATACTGTTTATTTCAGGAGACAAAGAAAATGAAGTATATGGATACGAAGAAGGGAACGGGAGGGGAAGGGGTAATTCCCAGTTATATGAAAAAATAAATAAGAAATCTCGGAACTACAGAGAAAATATTTTAGTCCGCTGAAGAAAATCACATTTACCTTACAACAATCGCACAAAGAGTACCTTGTTTTTCTTCTTCAAGACTACAGCTTTATTTTTCCTGCATTGCCAATCAAGCAAATCAGAAAATCAGTTGAGCTTTTCCTTCCAATATGCTGCCCTATTAATAGTACACCTTATTACATACCTTACCAGGGGGCACACAGAGAAAAGGTCAAGGAGAAAAAAAAATGAAACTGATAGATCACATACCTCTTTAAAACATAAGCTAAAATAGTTTTTCTTGCAATAATCTTTTTTTCTGTTTTGCATACTAATTAACTTTGGAATGATTCCTTTTGTGGCTGCAGGTTATACTACATGAACCAACTGCAACATGAAGAAATCTGAAATTTGTTTTGGATGCTTACTTACATTATATAGTTTTATATGAGGATATGCTAGAGTTTGAAGCTAAGTAATATTTCTTCTAGGTATATTCAGGCAACGTGAATGCTTATATGACTACAATGTGGTGATAAGAACCACCAGTCCTCCCTTTCAAATAATATTTGAATCTTATGCTATTAAATTTCTCTGCAGCAGAAAAGAGCTTTGAATATTTCAGAGTCACAAAACTCAAAATCATTATATTTCCAATCAAAGTTTTCTCAAGGAACAATCAGGTCAATGTCAACAGATAAGATGTAACAGAATAGATATAAAATAAGGAAGACCTTCTGTAGAGAATTATTGATAAATGACTGACTAGACTCTATACCCTCAGAACAAGACTGGGCGTAAATAGTCAATTCTGACTGAAACCCCAAAAATTCAACAACAACTCTGCAGAGAAAAGTAATTCCCGTAAAAAAAACCTTAAAACCTAAGGAGAACTCGCTACACATACAATCTGTTCGTCAGATTGTTTTGCTTTAAAGTTTCCCCCTCCCTAAGTTGAATATCAAGCAAATGAAAGGCAAAGAATATTTTTGATCTGGGGTTAGTGATGTAAAGTCACAAAGGCCTGCACGCACGTAAAACCATTGAGAGATATGTTTACGTGACAAGTACATGTATATGAAGTGCCATGATTTTTGTGTGGGGAGCGGTCGCGATGCAGAGGTCCTAGTGTAGGGCAAAATGTAACCGTTATATTGCATTCATTTTAAATATTTACACTTAAATTCACCAGAAATCATGAATAGAATATCACATGATCTCACGCATGCATCTCTTTATGCAAGGCTGAAAATGTAAGACAATTATCAGTTTTAGGCCTATTTTCTACTAGCGTGTACAAATCTTGTATCACTTTATATATCATACGGACCATTATGTACCCTTCTGCCTCTCAACAAGTTTATCTATTCATGATGCAACATTCTGTCAGGAACTGATAAAAAAGAGATCTGCCACTATTAGCTTCCATGAGCATTGTGTAACAATGCAGTTCAATATGAATTATCACACACTGTACAACGTAGTTACTTTATCCAGTACAAATGTGAAAAAACAGACAAATACTTCCACGATTAAAATTGCAAACATAGGTGTAGGCATATTACAGACCCACATTACAGTTGCTTTATTTTGGTGCTGGTGACTTGCAAAAATGTTGCTATGATGAATGTTCAACACAACTTTAAAATATGGTACTTGATATGAAAGGATAGCATGTAGTTCCCATTTCAAAGTATTTTGATATGTTGCTTGATAAAATATTTTGATAAAGGAACAACCCCTTTTCACTGGAATAATCTAGGAGAGAGTCAATTCAATGGGGAAGAAGCACTCAATCAAGTTGGATGAAATGAAAGTGAGAAGACACGAGGGTATAATATTTCTATAGAGTGGCACAACTTCATCCTGTCACACCACTTAACAATCAGTGTAAAGACTATACATGAGGCATGGATTGTAAAAGCAATTTAATCCTCGGGGCTCTGCAATGCGATACAGGTGAAAGTGTGAAAGCAAGCTATCCTATGCTGGTTCTAGTTAAACATGCGGGCAAGATGGCTGTCTCTTCACAGGGAGGGTTGGATGGTTAAGATGGCGGTGCATACAAGGCGGTTCTTGCACACGGGACCAGTTGTGGCAGGGCTGGCATCCCATTAGCCACGGCACCAAAAAATAATTACTTGGCCACATGTGGTGAGTCTGTACGCTTTCATGACTAATGAGAATTGGGCAAAAAGATCACACATTCTAAACATAGGCCTGCATGCATGTTTGTTCTCATTACAAGCTGGTGATATCTATTACTACATTTCATGAGATGTAATGAGATAGGAGTATGTACTGCACCATGCATGAAAACTGAAGAGAAGTTTAATTGCAATACCTGCTACATCCCGTGGAGATGTTTTACCCTTGACAAACTGCGTTTATCCCGAGAGCGAAACGCCCCTCCAATGGGGAACCTCCCTGTACAGGCGCTGCTTAGCCATTCCAGCCAACTCGACACGACATGATAGCGACAAATCCTCGCTAAAATAAATCTCACTCACTAGAGCATCCCGATTCTGGGATGATTGTTTACAGGAAATCGATAACCATTGAAAGAGATAAAAAACAGTGATAAATAGAAAGTGAGTGGTGCAGTGGTGTGTTTGAGTGATAGGGGGGCGTGCTAAGGTGAAGGAGCAAGACACAGACATACACAGACATGCACACTGCCAGTCTATCTCTCAGCCTGGGTTTTATTAATATCTCAAGAGCATCAGCATTCCTCAACTGCCATAAATCTGGCAGGAATTTTCCCTGACTGAGCAAAAGCCCATGGGCTGCAACAAAGACAGGGGAAAGGAGGTTCTGCGCAGGCAGCCCGGCCCTGTTGGGAAGAAAAGAGAAAACAGGCCTCAGAAGGGGCGCTCTGAGTTAACACCACATTAAACCCCAGCTGATAAATGCGGTTGTGTGTTAGAGGGGTGCCTGAAATTGTTTGTTAGGAACCGGAAGTTTGGGTAAGAGATACCTACCGATACAGACACGAGCCATGACCATGACTTTCTGGTTGTTTACCTTCATGAATTCCATTTTCCTGCTTAGCCCATCCACACACACGATGAATGTAATTGTCAAAATAAGCTCTTGCTCAGCTTGAAGTCAATTTTAAAAGCACAAAATGTACTTGTCACACATTAACAAATTTTAGTACAGCAAAGTCATGATGGTAAATGAATCAAGCAAATCAAGCGTCTGTTACTTCGTCAGTGATCATCCAAGGATTATTAGAGCTATTACTATTAGCAAAGTTAGCAGCTCACATGTGTTGGAATATGATGCCAAGAGGAGGAGGCCGAACAGGGGCCAGGTAAATCAGCTAGGACTTTACCAGCTAGGCCAGCAGTCCCTCCCGCAGGCTACATAAAACGGCATTGGCCAGCGACCCACCATGTTCAATTGCATCCCTGGTATGCCGAGATGTTGGTCTAGTAGGTCATCAGAGCAGAGGGGGTAGCTGTTTGCCAGTCGTTTACCCCGATGAGATAGCAGGAACAGCCGCAGCAGTCGCCTGCCTCGAAAGCCCAGGGAGATACGTGCCCTTCATCCTGTCCTCCTTCTCAATAGTACACCACATTGGGGAGGGGTGC
Organism: Echinometra lucunter; assembly: GCA_029962745.1. NCBI lineage: Eukaryota > Metazoa > Echinodermata > Echinoidea > Camarodonta > Echinometridae > Echinometra > Echinometra lucunter. Next base: position 5,220,509 of record CM057158.1, read on the forward strand.
TAAGATGTGATAATTTATTGACAGATGCATTCATCATTAGTCACTGCTCTATCTGTTTCATTTCATCTGATGGAGTGTGTACTTTTCACAACACCCAGAAACATTTACGTTAAGCCCTTGCCCACCCACCAACAGGCAAAGTCAAGCTCATCCCTATCCCTAACAGTGTACAGGGGAGGTAGCATGCTCTCGAGTCATCTCCCAGCTAAAATCTTTTCAATCAGCCTGTATAATTGCCATTCAATCAAAAAGGTCATGTTGAGAGATGTTTACGTGACTTATATTGCAAATGAACATGTACATGCATGTATTCCAATCTACTCCTTGATCAACTTCATACAAATTCTCTGATTAAACCTCACTACAGCAATATGGTCCTATCTATAGATACAACAACAGAGTGCAACAAAGTGTACAAAGGTTCGAAAAGATCACTAACTATGGATCAATATACAATTTCCCGGGGAAAAAAAATTATCATTTACATTAGACACTGCATTCTATAGCACCAACTGCATACTATACCTCTAATGCAGACAATAATTTTGTCAATTATACAGGCTTAAACAAGACAAATGTCAAGTGCAAAAACTGCAAATATGCTCTACATAAATGGAGTTTCATGTTTATTTGCTTGTTTGTATTTTGTTCTCCACATAACCTCCTCAGTAAATAAGGGCTTAATATTTCATTAACTTGAATCAAACAGGCCTACTTCTAGATACTGAATCCCTTTATCAAACTGGAATATGTGGGACTTGTACATACACCTTTTGGGCAAGAGCAAGATAAAGCAAGAATTCAAGACTGTGGATGAGTTCCCACTTCACACTGATTCTGGAAGATTTCATACAAGTCTGGGGGTCATTCTCATTGGCAACTCTCATGCAAAATTTTAAAAAATAATAAAAAAAACCCAAGAAACAAACACCTATCCATCCTCCAAACTAACAAAAACAAAACAAATATCCAGTATTAAAGGGTCAGAGAGGCAGCTATTATTAGCAGCTGGCTGGGGACTTTTTCTGTAGATAAAATGCACATTTTGACAAGTGAATAATTTTCAACAGATTTCATGTGAATATATTTCAAATATAAACATCAACATATTTCAGTGGCAGGCTTACATTCTCCACGGAAAGTCTGTTCACATTGCCCATATCTGAAAAATAGAATTTAGCTACTGTATGAATGATGCTCCTTCAATATTAACTTCAATAATGATTCTGTTCATGGGTACTTTGAAAAAAAAATTAGAAATGCAACTTTCATAAGCTGCATACATGTACAACATATTTCTTCATTCATAACAGTTCTGCAAATTGCAAAAATTCTGGAATGCGTCAGTGGTAATTCATTCCTCTCATGGCACAAAAACTATGTTATTCTAATCCAAGTATGGATTTAATAACAGTTTCATGTAAAAGAAAGTTCTCATTTTACAGTACCCCAACACTTGTGTCAAGAGGTGCGATCCTGCATAAAGAGTGCTCCTTGTGCATCTCAATGGTACAGTGTTATGCCAGGCATTCGTGAGGATTAGGAACAGTAATTGAATTGAAGAGGGGGGCTCTATCATATAAACTAGTGCCTGTGATAGACACAAGGCAACAATTGTCATGACAGGACAGACACATAGATAATCTCAATCACTTACAAACACATATCAAAGTAGCAGCACCATGGCATGGGGGCAATGCATAGAGTGCAGATCGACTTCTTGGTGGCATTTCCTTTTGCTCACAAAATTAAGAGGTCAATTTGGATTTAAATTAAGGTGGTATTAATACTTCTACGAACCACTGCATTGATTATGTATGAACTTGATTTTACTTCCCAATTTTTCAAAAATCTCAACAATGACCCACTAGTAGGCCCAAACCTATTTGGGAATATGGAGATATACACACAACACCTCATGCAGAAAATATTACTAGAAAAACTGTATAGGTAGAAGGTAACTTACATGTAGATAAGCCTTGTACATATGTACTAGGGAATATTTACACCTATCTTGTTCATGTGTAACTTTAAAAATTATTTTATTTACATGAATTTATACATCATGCCTTCTAGAGTGAGTTTTGTTGTTAAAATTTGAATTTATATACGAAGTACAAATGCGCTATTACAAACAAAAACAGACTAAATACACTAATTAGAATAAAGCACATTTGTCACATGAAGACAATGAAGTGAACAGTTCCTCTCTGTCTCACATTCAAGTCTACATAGTATAAAGCTATGAGTGGTATTTATTGAGTAAACATGGTATCACAATAGTTGTCCCACTGTATCTTGGGAGTGCTTAGAAGAAAGATCTTTGTGGCCTTCCAGGTACTGGTATCCCATTGAGACTGGGCCCAGTGTCTGATCATGGTCTATGGTCTGATTAGGAACAGCTCTGCCAGTTCATCAAAATAAGGAGGGTGGGGTTCTAGTAAAACTGGCTGGTAGTCATGGTAGTCTCTGGAAGTAAACACTTTTAAATGACTTTGTATCTTCAAGAAATAGACAACTTGTAATGGGAAACTATCAAGAGTAAGAAAAATTGGAGATTTCCATGAGTGCTCACAAGTATTTTTAAAAAGTAACTAAAAGATAACACTAGAATTTTTCAATTCATCACACTTTCTCAGCATTCATAAAAGTTTTTGCCAAAATCAGCCCGACTTGGTATCTAACTTCGCATTTTTTTGCTACTGACAAAAATTATTTCGCATCCAAATTTTCCTGCTTGATTCGAAGGCCGAAATTCTCACTTTAACCCGTGCAGTTTTTCAGCTGCTAGTAATTCATACATATTTAATGCTCAGATATCATGGGCGTCTAGACAAGGCTATGTACCTCGGCTATAGAAATTCATCAGAGTGAGAGGTTAGAATGGCTAGAGTAGCTGGGAAGGGGATTAATTGAGAGTGACACACTACCAGGAGATATGGGTCAAACAGTTATTAGGGAAGGCCAATATAAGGATGATTATGAAGGCATCAAATTATGGTACAAATTATATATCAAATGATCTAGCAGGCGTGCACAATTACTTAAGGGCTTCTGTGTTATAATCATTTTCTGTTTACTTGCATCTTAAAGAGCTCCATAGTTCATTTATAACTGCCTACCTAGACAAATAGGATTTGGAATGTTTGGCTTTTTATATAAATTTAAAACATTATCATAGAGCAGGATACCTTTAGTGCAAATTTAGAGTCTCCCTTTGTTTAAACATTTAAAGAAAAATAAATAGCATGGAAGGTTTCATCCACTCCTTAAGTGAAGAATCTAGCTGAATATTTGTTTTGCTTATTGCTTTTGATAATTGCTGTGTTTATTTGTTTTGATACCATTTCACATGGAATATCAGAAAGACAAGCAAGAAGAGAACAAGTAATACAGTGTGTTGTACAGGTCATACAAAAGTAGGCACTGAGATAGTGTTTTGCCCATGCAGTTGTTATAGTCTGCAAAGGGAAAGCCCCTATGTTCATGAGACTACACTGATTATGAAACAAAATGCTAATAATAAAAAAAATCCTAAATTGCATCTTGTTAATATTTCTTACCTCTTTAATTTTTTTCTCCATGAAACTTATCAGTCAAAACACAGCCCCCCCCCCCCATAAAAGGAAGAGAAAATGAATTCTTCATGCTGTGATTAATTTTTCTAACTTTAACTTGGCAACAATTTCACTTTCTGTCTTGGTAGCTCATTTATCACTTGGCTTCAGAGATGGGGAAACATATTGACTCCAAAGAAAAACAAGAGTTTCTTGAAGAACAGTTCTGCAGGGGTCTTTTTACTTTCAGCAGCTTTCACTTGCTAAAGGCCATACATGTATGTCTTTCAAGCCAGTGCTCAATTGTTAGGCTATCAAACATTACAGGTGAGTAAACAAAGAAAGATATCTACCTTAATCATCTCCAATCAGTCTGGTTGACTAGACTAAAATGAATCAGAGAGGACCCTGGATAGTCTGTTCTAATGCACCCTTCGAACTCCATCATGAAAACTAACTCCACATCTAATCTGGATATACTAAATGAATGGTATGCTAACTAGCTACCTACACAGGAGCAGCCCTGGAGTTATAATAGACAAGTTGTCTGGGCTAAGTTGAGCAGATGAGGTAGGGCGTAATTAGCTGTCATGAACTGGCTGTAGAGAATTTCTTGAAAAGTGTGGTAAGTGCTTCAAAACATTTGTTTTAATAATCACTAACACTTCGCTATGTTCCTCAAATAACATACAGTTCTCATAATTCAAAGAGATGCAGAGTATAGCATATAATTCATCTTTCTAATCTAAAATAGATATTTTGACCTTCAAGGCTCGTTCAAATATGAAACTGCAATCCCCAATGGTACACCCCAGCTTTTTTTCTCAAATGAATGGTATATGGGGTAAAAAAAAAAAAACAACACTGAGGCAAAAAGCATCTTGTTTTCCTCCTGGTGATAAAAAAAGGTGTGGACCAATCACATTCCTATCAAGTCAGTGCAACTATGACATCATCAGTTTATCTCTGCAAAGTTTAGCAAAACTCCTTTGTTTGAGCATGAACAATCATTGATGTTTTAACCCATTCGTGACAGAGGTCCACATTTTGTGGTTTGGCCTAATATCTTTTGATGCAAAGCCCTAAAAATCATACCAAATACATGAGCAGAAAGAGCAAAAAATTCTACACAAACTGTGCCCATTTTGGTTGCGTCAATATTCGTTGATTGATGCTGAAAATTTTTTAAAGGAAAATAAGCATTAAAATCCTTAAATTGGCAATGTGATAGAAAGTTTAAAATCACCATTATCCCCTGCAAATTGGCAACTTCTTGACTTCTCATCATAATTTCTGTCAATTGATATTCATTTCAGATACATGAATTTTTATAAGAAAAATGTAGCAATAAAATAAAAATGTTGGTGTTGCCAATTTGAAGAATAAAAGCTGATCAAATTAGGCTTTTGAATAATTCCTGTCACGAATGGGTTAATATGCATATATTATCATAAGTGGTATGGTAAAAAAAAAGAAAGAAATACATGTTTTCTGCGGGGGCATGCCGCTTTACATCTGAATGAGCCTTAAACCTATTAACTGATTCAATTGTACAAGTGATGATTGTAGCCAGGTGAGTGTAACTGTATGAATTTCAAATCAACAGTTATTTGTGCATGCTGTAAAGTTGTGGGTCTAAGTCAATGATATAAGAAGGTCATTGATTGGTAGAATAGTGGAAGTAATTAACTCAAATCCCCTTTTGCCAGTCTGGATCTGGGAGGTGTTTCACAAAGACTAAGATTGAATCAAATCACTTTAACTATGGCAGGCCATTCATTCCACTGTTAACTTCCACCATCAGTCTCTCAAGGGATGCGCAAAGCATGGTCACATATTTGCAGAATTTACTTTGTTTTCTTCATCAATGAACTATAAAAAATTGTCAATTCTGCACATTTGTGACCATGATTTGCAAATCCTTTGAGAAATTAATGGTGAATGAAAACAGTGGCATGAGTGGCTAGCCATAGTTAAGTGCGATTTTAGTCAATCTTAAGTCTTTTTGAAACACCCCCTGGACATATTTCAATGAATGATAAAGCAAGTTTCTACCTAAGATGAATAAAGAAGGTAGCTCGGCACAATGCAGTGGCACCACAAGATGCGCAAAGTGCAAAATGCATACTTTTGTCTGTATCATTTGTGTTTCACACACTCCTTTTCATGCCATTCTGTTTTGCTATGCTCCCCAATTAGACATTGTCTGCCATGTGCAAAACACAACATTAATATACCAGTACATTTGCTTTCTTAAAACCTTAGAAGTTTTGCAGGGAGTCTGTTCAGAGATAATTATAAAATCATGTTGGATACACTGCTGGAAAAAAAAAATTGCTGGGTATTAAAACAGGAACACCACAAAGACACATAAATCTATCAAGTTTAGATTGTAAAGTGGCTGCCATTTATCAAATTCAATATTTTTCTCTTAATCAAAAGGAACAATGCACTGAAGATTTCCACAAATATATCCATATGATATGAGAATATGTTCCTGGCATAATGACATTAGTTCTGCATGAGAAGCAATATCTGGAAAATGGCAGTGGAGAGCCAGAGTTATTGCAAGTGATTTTCTGACATATGGCTAAATGGCATCTATTGAGACTGGATTCTTTTGTACTGTGCGCTTGACCTTTCTTAGGAAATCCCCTAGGCTATATCACCAGTCCTGACCGAGTATATCTTTTATTTAAAATTTCACATTGATTCATTTACCTATGCACATCTCATTTCATGGACTGAAGCATTTGTCTTACAGTCTAGAAAAAATATAATTGGAGGGGGCCCGTGGGAATCTCACGATTCACCCAACTTACAAATTGATCATTAGTGGTGTCTGAATACTGTTAGAGAAATCAAAGTTTAGATTTAAAACTACAATAAAAGCAAAGGTTCAATTATAGGTTACCCATGATACTGACCATAGTACAAAAAAAAAAAAACAAGCATACATGCATATATTGGGGATTACACGATAGCATTTTCAACTATGTGTAAATAATAGCTAAGTAGTGTTTATCAGTTACAAACATATCAAACTGAGTTATGTTTTCACAACTGCAGCATTCAATGGTAAAGTGAAAGCTCAAACCAAGGAGAAAATGTGAAAATATAAATTACTTTAAAAAAAAATCAATAAAACAAGCAGACAAGAGGCATGAATGCAGAGAGACAAAAAAGACAAAGAGAATGACAAAGAGGAGTGGAGAAACACACAGAGAAAGGGAGAAAAGAAAAGAGACTGCCACAGGAAGGGGGAGGGGCAAAAATAAAATAATGAAGAATCTTTACTTGAGCAGTCTGCAAAGACATCATGCTGAGCTGCATCTGTTTAATATGCACGCAACAGTGGCAAATTGGCGAAGCTTGACAGGCTTTGAGCTAAAGGCCAGCTATTAGTAGCAGAAAACTGAAATATGGTTTCTTCTTTTTTTAAATCCACTTGTACAGCTTCCATTGAATACTTACAAAACAAAGGAGACAGCCATTTCTTTTTCATCTCTTGACTAATTATCAACCCTATGTCTTGATTTCAATTCAAATAGAATATCTCTAGAAACAGTAAAAAGGCATAAATAACCACAATATTTCTTTGAATTTTTCAAAAGAAAATTATGTGGAGCCTAATTAGTGTCCTGGAATAGTTTATAGAAATGTATGGTAATGTAAACATTATTTACAGTTTTGGTTATCCCTAAAAAATTCTTTATCAGATTTCTTTGCTATTAGATCTTTTTTTTATTTGTTGCTGCTGTTGTTATTATTGTTGTAATTCATCCAAAATGTTTTTCTGTACATTAACTCTTAGAAAAAGAGGGGACAGGGTTTAAAAAGCCCGACTTTACCTGCTTCTGTGTGAATTTCAACAATTTCAGAAAACTGCTCCACTGATTGCATTTACATACCCACAAATCATTCTCATTAGCCATTCTAATCACCCCATTACAGGAAAAACAACCCCAAGAGAGCATGGCATTTGGACAAGTCAGCTTTGTTATGTTCTTAGAATATACAGACCACTATGAACAAAGGAATCTTGCAAATTGGCCGCTCTAATGTGTTACAATTACCTAGAGAGAGGGAGAGGTGGAAAAATGAAAAAGTCAAGAGTGCAGTCTTGTATTTTAGTATTCCCTAATCTCCAGAGACTCCTGGAATGAAATGCAGTCAGCTGAATTACAAGAAATAATAATTTTGAAAAAACAAGACCCACTCCACAATTATGACTTCGCTTTCCATGCAATCTTTAATTTCATACACATCTCAACAAAAGCTACATACCAATTACCATTACCTCTCCCACCAAAAATATATTACACTCATCTTTGACTAACATACTTGCTATATATTCAAAGTCATCATGGAAACACAATATTTGCAAATAATTTCAAATACTTTTTCAAATATTTTTCAAATGTTGTTTGGATATTTCAAGAGTGAACTACAATGATCTCTACCTTCAAGACAGAAATCAACCTGAAACACAGAACTAAAAAAAAAAAAAAAAAAAAAAAGTCTCAATGAGAAGAGATGCAACACTAATAGGGAATGATGCACAATATTTTTGTTGTGCCTTTGCAAATCATGATGAACTCCCAACATGCATGACTTAGGTTTGAATTTTAGGACCAGAAGAGAACTATTAAACAAAAGATTGAGATTATTATAAGAATATTTGAAGTTGCATGAATGCTGGCTCAAAGACATTTCTGTTTTAATGTTTTACTTCTGTTCGGAAGAGAGGGGATATATGAAAGATATCAGACTGGATTTCTTCTCTAGAATAAGAAAAGCAATAAAAGGTGACTGGGCTTTTACTATTTTTTTTTAGGTTTGAATACAAGTGGAAAGATTGATGATATATATGTAGTACATGAACTTACCAGAATGATGAAACCATCTTATACTTCTTGTAGTGTCTGAGCTAATGCACACATATCCCCCCCCCCCCCCCCCCCCCCCCCGAGAGCTACATCCCAAGAATATGAACAATCATGCATGTATTAAATCATTGGATGCAGTGTTTTTCACTGCTACATGTTTGTGCGAATGCGCGACCTTTGCCTCAGGGAGTCCTTACCGTTTTGCATAATAGTCGGAAATGATGGCGACAGTCATTTTCATCAGGGGTCTTATAAACATGCTTTTAAAAGACTATTCAAGTCATACTCTTTTTTGCATAAGTAACCTCATATTATCTTCCAATTGATGATTCCATGCCCTTGTCACAATAGTCTAATGACTGCATGTATTTACTGTACTACTGGAAAAAAAGCACAAGTAATTTTAAACTTCATAACAATGACATCTTATAGGGCTCTGTATTTAAAAAAAAAAAAAAAAAAGAGTTTAACAGAAACTATCCAGTGGAATCTCCACAGCAATGTAAGAAATCAGCTTATAATAATATATTACAATGTAAAATAAAAAGCAATATCCAATTTCGTTAAAATCTTAGTTATAAGACCCACAACAAATGCTATGTTTGTTCTAGGCTTTATCATAACTGAATTCACTGTACATCTGATGAATGAGTATCTACATAATGTGTAGGCAAAAACTAGGGTTGAAATTTTGTCACATGTAAGTGGGTAGGTAGTTGAAGCCTTTACTGAACATGAATCAAATCAACTCATCCAGGTGAAACTAATGTTCAGGCAGTGAAGTGCAACTAATTACCAAAGAAAACAGCATCGAGATGGAAGCTTACAGGCAATGGCAGCCACTAGGTAGTGGTTATGGCTTTGAATAAAATGTACACACAAGCGAAGATTTACATAAAGAAGAAACCCTTGTCCATACCTTCAATAATGTGCCTTGAAAGTTGTGGTGAGGTGAAAAGGCAATTTCTCTTTTCACAGGCAATGACAGTGCATGCACTGTGAAAGCACTATTTTCCTGAAGATGCTTCAAACAATATTAATATGCTGCATAGGTCAAAACTCAAATTTCTGCTATGAGAATTAGAACTGGATTAAGCACATTTTACTGATAAAAAAAAAATTCAAGAAGGAAAGCCCCCCCCCCCCCTCCTCTCTCTCTCTCTCTCAAAAAAAAAAAAAATCTTTAGTCTAAAGAATGGGACTTTAACTGATATGGATCAATAGAAATCATTTCAGATATTTTTTTGAATAAAATATTTTCATAATACAAGAGCATGATGTCCTTGTGAACATATATTCTAAGCAGGTCTAAGAGCACAGCATTATCAAAGCACAGTATTCACATTATGTGTTGTTCTATCTCAAGGTATGGAATTTCATACTGTTTCTTAATTTTTGCATCTTAATCTTATCAAGCGTCTTTGATATTTCATTTCGTAGACCTTAAACAGGCCATGATTAATTCTAAGCTGCTTTTAAAAACATTCTCATCAGTACACTTTTAGAATCTTAAACAAAGTTTATGTTCAAAGACACTGACAGAAGCAATTATCTGGCAATGCCCAGTTGTTTCTTTATCTCACGCTTGAACGAACACTGTGTATCACTAATTATGACAAAGCTTAAACCATGCTCAGGTGAATCAGTGGTAGGCTCCCCACATGGCAACTTGGAAGGGGTAAAAAAAAAATCAATTTCAGCTCTTGCTTTATGCATGAATGGGTTCCTGCATTAATAAAACTATCTTGTCATCTCAGTTTGAGACTCGATTCCTCTTCACCTCACTGAATTGCAGTCCCTTCTGCATCACTGCTGCACAGGCAAAGGGGATTCGTATCAACCTGGTCTAATCTCCAGGATAACATATTAAAACAAAACCATATCCTTTATGGCAAAAAAAAAGGGAAAATTCTGCATGGGGTTATAGAGTCCGCGATAAAGAAACCATTACTACTTAAAAGTGTATCACTATCAAAACTAAAAATAACAAGTGATAATACCAACATTCTATTTCTGCATAATGCATTCCAGATGTGCATCTCAAGTGCCTGACATATTACCCTTGCTTTAATTTAAAACAAATGTTTTAGGTGGACAATGCATTTCAAGAAATAAAGCCTTCCAGTTATCCAGTAACCACACCTGGGTCAAGAGTGGCAATTGTAGGTCCATGTCTTGCCAAATGACTTTATCGCCCAGCCTGCGCTTAAACCCACTACCTTCATATCAGGTCAAGTACGTATTTCGTAACTACTTGACTGGTTCACCTAGCTAAAAATATGAAAATTTGAAACGAGGAAGCCGCAGTATGGAGGTATATCAGTCTTAACACAAGACTACAGAAAAAAAGACCTACGCAGACCTTCCCTACCCAAGTTTGTCTTCCAGTCGAATCTCATTTCCATACAGAATCCAGTGAAGTGTTCTGCTCATTAATGCTGCATGACTTGCCCCCTGTCAGCTAAAAAAAAAAAAAAAAAAAGAGGGAGAGAGAAAGAGAGAACAGGAGCCCTTGTCCTCCGGGGAAACCAACCGGCCTCTAATCCAATCATTACAAGTATGAGTAATAAAAATTCAGTTGCATCGCAACAGATCAGGCAAGCCTACATGCGATGACTTTCTTCTATGAATATGTTGTTTTCATGTGTAGGCTAGGCCTCTTTGCATCATCGCCACACCACTCCCCCCCCCCCTCCAACTTTTTATCTCCTGTTCAGATGATAGTCTCTGCAGCATGTAGCCTTGAACTTCACCTCAGCAATGGAGGTTCTAAATCCAAGAGGCACTTAAGATTCCATCAGTAGCTCTTCCTAGATTGACGCTACATCTCAAGGAAGGCTCTTATCTCCGTATTCTCTTTTTAAAAAAATCTAGAAGTACATGGCCTACTCTTTTGTTGGATAAGAATGCCAATATCTTTACTTTCCATCCTTTGGCAACAAAAAAAAAAGTGAAAATTCACAATGTCTAAAGAGAGAGAAAAAAATCAATAACTCTATCCTTGCAATACATAAAAAGAAACATAATTGGACATTTTTCATGTGTAGAATAAGCAATGTCAAGATAGTTGTTCTCCAATAAAATTCTTTTGAAACCAACCAGTTTGACAATTCACTGCATTTGTAGTGATGCAATGTTAATTTTCAGACTTACATGTATGATTTAGGCCTACTTGAGTACTAAATACTTTGTCAAGTATTTCCAAGAAATGGATTAAAAACAATCTCTTAACCTCATGGGGTTTGTTTCAAATAAAACTGTTTGTCTCCATGACATAGATTCTTCTTCCTCTTTTTATTTCCAAACCTGATGTGCACATTCCACCTGTAAGCTCCAATCAGAAATGTAATGGCTCATGCTCTTTACAAGATGCATTCCAGCTGCAGAGAAAAATGCATTTCATGTTTTGGAAATCATAACCACTCAACATTTCCTTATTGACTGGTATGTGGACAGCAACATCCACAGCCTCATGATATCTGAAGATCAGACCCTTATTTTCCCACAAAAACATGACATCATTTTATTTAATTTAAAGCCATTCTGTTCCATATAAAGCTTCTCTCTTCAAAGCTCATTTGGAATTTGCTAATGGATTTACATGTACATTCTGAGATAGTGAAGTTATGTAATTCTGATTTGTTCGCAGTTTGCAGATGGGCCAGTAAAATCAGTACTGATTTTCTTATTTGCCAATTAAATCTATGCACCTACCCATTTTGCTAGTCTCTGAATGTGCTTAATTCCAACAAGCAATTTTTAACCCAAGTATAGTGCGCACCCCTGTATCCCATATGACTCTACTTTCCTTCCCACACATGTGCAATTGTGCTGCAGCCATCTTTCTCTCACTGATCGCCATCTCAGAAAAAAAGGAGGGCATGCTGCAAAGCAAGAAGAGGGGTAGGCGACAGATCATGAATAAGTGCAATGAGAACTGTGCGAAGGCGGGACCTGAAATAACGGAGACAAAAAGGCTGATAATATGCCAATATCTCCAAAACATTGACATGGGGTGTGGTCCCTAAGTGGGACCTATTCTCTACAAACAGTGCTGCCCGTACAGTGGCCTCCCCAGCCAAGAAAGGAGGCACTCATCAAGATCGATATCGATAGGAGAGGTATGCCTAATGATTTGCCTTTGGCAAAAAATACAGGGATCATCCTGCAGGATAACAGGCACCTGATATCTTCCAGGAGTGGGATCAAAGTGGAGAGTCAAAGCCTGGCTGGAAATGCCAGATGAGATGCTGCTGAAAACTCCTCATGAAAAGTCTGCAGTCTACTAAAAGATCTACCAGACTGCCAGGTAATCAAAAAACTGGAGCCACTGTTTGGCCCTGATCTTGTGAGCATTGCACTAACGACTCGCAACTAGAATGATGGTCTGGATTCTGTCCTGACTGGGACGAGCCAGCTGATGGGGGAGTCTATCTGTACACACAAAAAAAAAAGAAAAAAAGAAAAAAAAAAGGGGGGACAGGTGGGAGACAGATCTTACTTTTTCGCAGCTGATCAGATAACCCAGATCCTGGGTTTTGCGAATCAATAACCAAGTCTGTTTTGTAATGAATGACTCCAACTCGGCAACTAGAAGCCGATGATCTAGGTAGCAGAAGAGGTGAATACTCTGACTTCAAAAGAAGGCTACCAACGCCACCATGTGAGTGAATACTCACTGGGCCGACCTGAGGCCAAAGGGCGGGACCCAAAACGAAAGGTTTCAGTCAGGTAGAGAAGCCAAAAAGATCCCGGAAGGAACAATGAATAGGGACATGAAAATAAGTGTCCTTCAGGTCTAGAGAAATGCAAGATTGTTCTTCCCGATCAGGGGCATAATCAAAGAAAGAGTCTCCATCCTGAAGTGGAAAGGAGAGATGCACTTGTTTATCCTCTTTTTATTGAGGATGACGCATAGCTTTTCCGAGCTCTTCCGAATGACAAAAATAGGGGAGAAACAAAGCTGGGGATGATCTTTTACCCATTCTACAGCCCCTTTTTCCAGCAAGGTAGCTACCTCTGCAGAGATGGAGTGTCTGATGGGGCTGACATGTAGGGTGGATGACTTCAAATGGTGCTGCCTGGAAGCAGACCACAAAGTTCTATGGAAAAGCCTTCGTGTATGATGGCCTCTCTGGTGATAGCCTCCCAGGCCAAAAGGAACAACTGAAGTCATCCCCCGACTTCCACTGGGGGTCCTAATGCTCGGGGGAACACATCAATGGAGACAGGGTGCTGGAAGAGTAACAGTAAACCAGTGAAGGTCCTGTCATCTTGGTCTGGGAAGCATCTCACTGGGTCAGCCAGAGGAAGAGGTAAAGGATCTGGGGTGAAACTGCTTAGCCATTTCAGCAGCTTGTTTGCAAATTTCAATCTCTCTGAGGAATACCTAAGCAAATGCCTGCCAAGGTCGAGAGCTGAGAGACCAAGTCAGACTCCTGAGAAAGTAGATCAGGCTGGAAAGGAGTTCCGAGGGGATCAAGAGGGTAAACAAAGCTGTCTGAGAAAGACTCCTCCTTAGGTGGAGCATCAAGTGCAGCTGGAGGAAGAGCAAGAGAAGCCTATGGCTCAGGTGTGATGGGGGGGGGGGGGGGGGGGGGGGTCCTCTGTAGACATCATGGAAACCCCCTCCATGGGAAGCACAAAGGGGGGGGGGGGGGACAGGCCCATGGATCAACTCTGGCACACAGCAAAGGCTTTCATAAGCATCAACATTTCAGCAAGCAAAGACGGGTCCTTGAAACAGGACATGCCCTTCTTGAAAGCCTTCTACTTTTCGACTTCTTACTGGGCTTAGCAGAAGTAGAGTCTGAGGCACACTTCTTGGCTTGAGAAGGCTTACATTGACTTCAGCTGCCCAAGTGCAAGGGTGAAGGGGCCAAGAACTCAATCAATGTGCGGTCAGGCTCTGCCGGGTGCAGGGCCCCGGTCACACCAGAGCCCTGCTTGCGACCGGTGGTTCCAGCCAAGTTCATGGGTGCAGGCCTGGGAGGAACCTGTGGGAGTAACCAAAGGGTGTGATTATCGGTATAAAGAGGTAGAAATTAGCTGCTGAGGAGCCCCAATACCCGAGTGATGTGCAGCAGGTCTCACTGAACGGGAGTCACCTGCCCTAGTGTCCCTGGAAAACCAGATGGAGGTGGGGCGGAAGGTTGCTTCTGTACAGCACCATTGGTTGTGCAACCTGTGGGCCCAGGTAGGCCAGATGGGGCAGGCTACCTAAACAACATACATGTAACAGTACTTGCTCACCCAGGCATCCCTAGCAAGCCAGATAGAGGCAGGGTGGGCGGTTGCTGCCAAACTTTACCGGTTTTTGCCAGAGATCGTCCCCTCAAGACACGGAAGAGGATTGAGAAAGAAGGGGTTGGAAGAACCGGTATCTGATCAACCATGGGAAACCGGAGGGAAAGTAAGGTAGATAATTGATCCGAAGGTAGAGTCATAATACAGGGGATATGCACAAAATGTGACTTTGTGTAAAAAATTGCTTGTTGGATAAGGTGCAATCGGGGACTAGCAAAATAGGTAGGTGCTAGGGCTTAGTAGGTGCATTAATTTATGCTGCACAAAAGGAGATATTTAACAAAAATTGGAGATTAAAAAATATTCAGCAAACCATGAATTTGATCTCTGGTTGCTTACTTACAAGCAATACTTTTTTGCAGTCAGGTAGAACAAACCAATAATCATTATTTAAATCCTGAAATTACAGAAACTGACCTCTGTAATCTTTGCTGTTTGATCTACATACTCCCAAACCTAATCAGATTATCTTCCTATATGATGATACATGCTTAGCTATGATACGAAGTTTATAGTTCACATCACAAATGGTTCGTCAGATATAGCTTTAACAAAAAGAGTGGGACGGACAAATAGACGACCCAAAACATATTGCCTCTGACATGACTTTCAGTGGGTGCAGGTATAAAAACTTATCACTGATAGCATACAGGCCTATCTGAGACTTTGTGTCTTTGGCAGCTATATGACTACTATTAGAATTTGTGCATTTGCCTTTGCTCATACTCCATTTTTCTACTTAAACTGTTTCTTACTTCTGGATATATGTGCAGTCTTTAACATTCAGTGCAAGTTTCATTTGATTTGGCTAAACTAGGATATCATGCACTATTATCAGGCCTTAAATTAAGAAAGGTCTAGGGTAGGGATCCTTGTATTCCTTAACCAAGAAAATTAGTTCCTTGCAGGCATGATGAAGGTCAAATAAACTCAGTTCTTAATTTTTTTAAAAGAAAGAAAGAGAATAAAAAACAAATCAAAATATCCTAGCCTATCTACCTTTGCATATGGCAGAAGTTCAAATAAAATCCTATGAAAAAAAAAAAAAATGGGGGGGGGGGCGGGGAGGGGGAAGCAGGGGGGATCAGAGTCTGAAAAAGAATCTGAAGTGGCAAGCATAACAAAATAGGTCATTTCTGTGGAAATAAGTTCAAATCATGGTAGATCTATGGGTGTTTTTTGTAGGAGATCCATATTTTCTTCCTCCCTCCCCTCCATCACAGTGGGGTACGTATGAGAGTTCAGGACTGGAATGGCAGACAGGGCAGAGAAGTGAGGAGGGCCAATCGGACCTCTCTCGGTGCTGTGCCGATTGGTCCCACGACTGTCAGCTTAGTTTATTTTGAGAACTGGAAACTGATGGATCATGAAGCGTGACCCAGTGAGATGGGAATCCATGTATAAGACACCATGGTCAGGGTCAAAGTGGAAAGATGAACAGAGCTAAAAATAAGGGAGGAGGCAGATAGATAGCATGCAGACACAAGCCAAAAGAACTAATGTATTCAAAATAGATCTATAATAGAATTATAGGCCTAAAAAAAGTCGGGGGGGGGGGGGGGGGGGCTGCTTCATCTCAAATGAACGTAGCTGTAAGAAGTTGCAATAGTGTATCCCTTTCAATTTCTTTCCACAAGGATTAAAAATGTACACAACCACATTCCTCTACTGGAAAGTCAACATGGATGTCTCCAGAATATTTTGCAGCTAGATTAAAAATGTAGAAGAAAGATGATGAAGATGTTGTCATTCTCTCTTCTTAAATGATGGTCTTGGTTTAAACAATCTTTGAAAATGTCATTTTCTGTATAGGAATTTATTTTTTTTCCGTTGCTCCCAAAACTAGTTCATTATTTTTCAGTAAACAATGTAAAATAATATACAGCATCATAATATTTCATGCTAATTTGTTTTCTCTGTATTTCAATCTTTTGAATGTCTTGCCATTTAAATAAAGCATCATCTCGTACATCACTTGACAGACAATATCTAATGAAAATTGAGAGCACTTGTAAGTCAACTTGTATCTGCTTTCAATCTCCCAGTGTGTACTAGCGTAGATTATTGTGTAGCCTACACGGTGCAATGGAGGAAAGCATATCACAATCAGAAAGAGCCAATATAAATCAAATTAGGCTTTCATTGTCCTTGCTAGAGACACATCAAATTGAAAAGGGTATTCTCAACCCTAAACGAAGATACATTTGATTTCTTTTCAAAGGAAGAGTAGTACACAGATAATAGAGGTAGTAGTGACACTGACAGAGAAGGCTGGAATATAAAGGACTGGCTAAAACTAGGGGATGGCATAGGCTTCAAATGATGAAGGACGACATGAAAGAGAACAATGGAGAGGAATGGAAATGAAGAAGAAGGCTTAGATGGCACAGAAAAAATAACATTTAACACAAGATTTTCAGTAAAGTATAGTCTAGATATCTTCCCAACAACTGCACATAATAGTGCAAGCGAAAACAGAAACCAACAGAGTCAGAGTTGGCATGGGTACATTCAGTAAAACCTGTCTATTATGGCAACTCAAGAAAAACCAAAGGTGGCCTCTGTAGACAGGTGGCTTTCCCAGTATTGAGTAAGGCTCTATCAGAAAAACAAATTTCAAGAGGGAGACAATATTGTGGGACAAAAACTAGTCCGACTCATTTAACTTGCAGTCTGTATCAAATAGCAATAGGTTTTTCATCATTATTCAGGCTACCCCCCCCCCCCTCAAGCAAAACCCCACACATGCACACAAAACAAGAACAAAAACAAAATAAGCATCCCTTTAAAACTGCATCTACCCCATCCCAAATGTCTACAGATGATGATACAGAAGAATGTTTGTGAAGATGAGGAAGAAGTTGTAGACTTTATTATCAACATATCTTTGCTTGATGACATGACCTTTGTATGTGGTGGAGTCTACACCCTGGTGTTACACCTGCCTGTGCCACTCTACCACCATCTTGCTCAAAATATGCTTCCAGTTAGTCTGCCTGCCAGACCATGTTTCAACTATTTCACTAGTCTCATTTCCAGACCATAAAAGTGCACTGAGCAAATCATATCTCACTAAAATTGATATTTTTCAAAATGTGATTCTCAGAAACAATTTGTCTGACTTTATATAAGAAAGGGAATAGGACCTACATGTATTCAGTTTTATTTATAATGAATCAAATGCACAGGGGAGGGGGGGGGGGGGGTGAAGGAGAGAATGAGGAGGGGGGGGGCATATTTACCAGGCAACTACAATATTCTTATGTATATATTGCATGCATTGAAAGTTGAAAAGTGACAACATAAGATGCAATGTGGGAGATGAATTACTTGATTGGTAAATCCCAACTTATGACAAACATGTCACAGCACAGAAATTATGGACCAAACCCATTCCTCTTTCATGAGATGCCAGTGCAAGATTGAAAATTTCACAGAAAAATAGGAAAAGACAGACAGACCAGGGCCCCGTTTCATAAAACTTATCAATAAAAAGTTGCAATAACTGTATAAGCTACTGAAATCCTTTAATCTGATCAGCTGAGAGCAACTTTGTCATAGAAATGTGGCAGTTGTTACTGATAACAAGTTTTATGAAATGCCCCCCCCCCCCGAAGGTCCATGTACAGACATTACAGTAAAGGGCTATGAATACAAGCCTATCAGTGATCTATATTCCACATGTACTAAGCTACAGGGGTACCGTAAATACGTAGAGAGAGGGTTATGTGTAGACCATAGAACAAATTGAAAACCCATCCCTTTGAATCTCGGGAGGGAGCCGGAAAAAGGCGGGAGAGCTGGCTGCGCTAAAATAGCACATGGCCTCGCCGGTATGGAGAAAGCGCTCTGCCAGCTAGGGATCAGCTGTAATGGCGATGATAAGGGAAGGCTTGAGATAGCACTCCATGGGGAGAAACAGACTGTTTGTCCATGTTACTTCATAGTGAGGTACAAGAAAACCATACATATTTATACACTGGTAGGACTACATCAAGGTCCCAGATCAGATAAATTGGGGAGATTATAGTACACTCAAAGTTCTCAACTGATAACTGGTATCAGAAACTTCAGAAGCAGCACTTTAAACAAATCAAAATTTTTAATGCAAATAATGCATCAATGAAACCTGAATCTTTTGTGTAAATGGCCCTGGGTCTAATCTGCAGGGTGATAAGCTGGATGGTAGACTATCAACATATTAATTCATCTGCTGCTACTGCTAGGCCCAATGATTTTTCTTTCCTTTTTTTTTTTTTTTTTCTTTTTACATCACTAAAATGTGGATAGATTCCCTGTCAATCTAATTGTTATTTTTATTTACTGTTGCTGACAAAAAACAAACAAACAAACACACACATAAACACAACAGAAGCACAAGAATGGCTGTTCTTCCAAATGAAAAATACAATTCTAAGTAAAAATGCAACTTTTTCATGACTATATATATATATATATATATATATATCTCTCTCCTGTATTGTTGATAATGAACATTTCCTGTTAAGCATAGTTCATTTACCTTTTACAACACCTGTTTTCATAATTGTTCATACATCTAATTTTCTATGATTTCAGGAGTTGTTCCACACCTCTTTTGTAATGTCTGCCATGCCATTATTTACCTATCTTGACCCCTGCTTTTTGTCAGTCCCCATTTCCTTTCTACAACCAAAAGAGGGCTCTTTAAATAAATTTTCTCACACTGAAACAGAATTCCCAAATGGCAGGAGCATATTATTTTTAGCTAAGGGCCTTATAAATAAGAGAGTAACCCGTCATTCAATACCACATTTGCTTTGAAAACTCCAGAACTAAAGCCATACAACGGAAATTTCCTTACTGCAAAGAAAATAGAATGAGAAAAGGTGACTAAATACTTGAAAACCAGTGTTCAGCTGAAGTCTCTCATTCCAGACACACAGTGCAATGTCGCAATCTCCAGAAAAATTGGTCCAAACCAAATTACTTGTCTTTGTGTATTCACATTGTCTAACAGTAGTTTACAACAGTGTCTTCAAAACATCACCAATATTGGTTACCTACTTTTCAGGTTATGAAACTAAAAATCATCGAAAACTTGCAGAACAGCAGAATATTATGAAAAAAACAGGGAAAAAAAATGGTAGACTATATATTTTGATATGTGAGTTACAATTTGGAAGGAAATAGAGATTTGAAAGCAGACTTAAATTGAAAGGCATTGAACACTAATGCTTGCCCTAACTCCTATAAAAAAATAAGTGTTTATCAATGAAAACATTCAAATTTCACTAGATAGATAGGGCTGCAAAATAATTGTTTTCATATAGGGTTCTGAATGAATAGCAAGGGTCTTCACGCATCGAGCCCTCAATGCAAAAAATTATAAATTTGGGGGGACTGAACTTGATTTCTGGAGGGCCCATATGTCCTGGGCACCTGGTAGAATTGAGCCCTGCTATCAATTCAAGCTTCACTTGGTTAAAATCCACTTTTCAAAGAGGAAGTAATATGTTGTAAATATCATATTACAAATTGACCAATCAGCCCATTCATACTTGCTGGTAGAAGGCCTATAATTTACAGTCTTCAAAATGGTGAGAGGGCCTGAAGCACTAGACTAAAGAAAGAGAATAGTACTTTCAATCAGCCTTTTTCTAGAACAGAAAAAAGCCAGGTTGCATTGAAAATGGCTTGTAACAGTATCTATCCACCTTGACATATAGTTACCTTTGCTTTCAATCCATCTTCAAAAAGGAGGCTGTAGAGGAGATTAGGCACTGCCCTCTGGAATATTTTCAGAGGTCATTTGGGGTCATGTTCTAAATGCAAATTGATGAAAAGAGCTCAAGAAAACTCTGTGGAAAGAGAAGAAAATTCTGCGGCTTGAAGGTCCTGAAACTGTGGCAAACTATTTTTGATCTGCTTTACAGTTAAATGTGAGAAAACAACTTAGAATTGTGGTTAAAACTTTGAAGATGGATATTTTCAAAGCCTCACTGAATAAACTAAAGGTACAGTACTTGAAATGCTACAGCCATTTTCTGTCCAGAATACGTGTGAACTGGGCAGCTACATTTCTTCAGGTTTCTCATTCTATACCCATAAAAAAATAACATTACCTGCATCCTGGTATTTGTTTCATTCTGTGGTGTGATATCAAAATGATTGAAAGCCTCTTTCTACATTCTGTATCATTATCTAGCTATTTATATACAATGAATGCAACGCATGCTTGGTCAACATGGTGGAATAGTTGAAAACCATAAATTTCTCAAGTCTCATCACCAGTGGTTTTATAAACCTGAAAACAAAACTGTAGGATTCAAACTGCTTGGCTGGCTTGTTTTTGAGCTGTATCACTGAATAGGCCTTCCGTTATAGCAAATCAATAGCACGCATAAAGTGCAAGAAAACATAATGTGACTACAACTGCGTCTCCTATGCCTCTACTTACATCCAGTTATTCATGCCTCAAATGTTCTTGAATTATTGTGATAACCAGAAGAAAAAAAAAATGTTACATGTAATTCACCTCTACGATCTTTGACCTAATAACAACCCAAAAGTGTGATCACCTTGTTTCCTCCAAGCAACCTCAAAACATACATGTACTGCATCCAGCATCACCTCATGTGGGCAAAGGCATTAAAAAGAAATCCCACACCACAATTTGTTGTGCACATAGTTGTTAGACTGATGATAATATGATAATAAATGTTGATATGAAGATAACCCACTTACTACATTTATTTACTTCTTACTTTTTATTTTTTTATTACAAAATGTGCTGGCAAATATTTTTACCGTATGAATACACTAGTAATAAGATCATGCAGTTCATCCTTAAACACTGCACGCTCTTTCAAGGATGGCCTAATCAAAATGGCCACCTTAAAGCTTGGGTTAAGCCTGGAATGCCAAATATTATGTTCACTTGCTGTAATTTGACTTTCTTCCTCCCTACCACATGCCAACGGTTATCAGAATCACAGCACCTGATCTTTGAACCATGTGGGGTCAGGGTTCAAATATCTTAACATATGAGCTTCCTTTCTGCTGAGCTTTGCTGAGCTATGCTAACCACCACACCCATTCTGTATCCCCCCTACCTCAAGACATGAATATGCAAAATAGGTAGAGGTAACCCAACACTACTTTCTCACTTTCACCAAGAGATGGCTCACTGCATATTCAGCATGTCGTCTGGCCTCTGATGGTGTGTAAAATGTGTTGGGTTGCATATGAACAAAGCATGCACTCTGTTTGAAGGTGCTCTTCTGGTCAAATGGGAGCTACAGAGGGGGTACTTCTGAAATAACATGCAGCTCTGAAGAATAAATTACCGTGTACTTTTACAAATTTTGTAGTTGATTTTTTCCTTCAAACTGACGAGCTACAAAAGGTCTCCAAAATCAGAAAATCTAGTATTTACATGTAGATCAAATAAATTTTTTCCAAAATTAGAAATAAGCATTTAAAAAATCATATTAAAATTTTCATGTGATGTAGACAGCTGTTAAAGCTGGTCTCTATTTTTTTGTAAATCTCAGAAAAGTATCTTTCATTATTTCAATTCAAATGAGATAAGAGACAGTATCATAAAAACTTTATTATGTATAGGATACTGAATATAAACTCATTTGTGTGGGTGTATTTAACAATCAAATTGTCAAACCTTTAGTTTTCCGACCCCACAGTGCCCATACATGTACACACATAAAACCAATGGGAGTTCCATTTGCACGCACGTACACAGCGAATCGCTGTGTTTTACGCTGAGCTGTTTTTACGCCGGCGTGGAGGTGTCATATTGTCATACAATCTAACACATATCTTTTCATGCAAGATGGACAATATGAGACTATACTTAATCAGTTTAATGCCAATTCTCCTTTTGCACCAAAACTAGAGACAGGTTTTAACATATCATTACTGTACCACATACACACGTATCACAGCTTTCACATCACCCACCAGCCATGTTTTAACATTATCATACCAGGGCCCCTGTTTCATAAAACTTGTTATCAATAACATGTTGCAATAACTGTTACATGTATAAGGTAATGAAATCCTTGCATCAGATTGACTGATTTCAAGCAAATTTGTCATACATGTTGAAATTTGGCAGTTGTTACTGATAACAAGTTTTATAAAATGGGACCCTGTACTGCAACTTTTGGTAGCCTATATCTGGGATACATGTACGTGTACATGTATGAGCTGTTTATCAAAACACCAAACTCTCTCTCTCTCTCTCTCTCTCTCTCTCTCTAGTTCTAGTTCATGTTCAATGGGAAAACCTTGGGGTTCCAACAGACCATAAAACCATATATCTTATTGTCAAAAAAATGTAAAAAGTAAAAACACATTCAAAGTCTGAATCGATCAGTTCTAAGAAACAGAAACCTCTATACCCAAGGTACATGTAAGTGAAACAGCTTTACGGTTCAAAGACTGAACACAGTGAAAAATACAAGAAGCTGCATGTGCAGTACTAAAATCTAGGAATACTTCTTACATTTAATAAATTCTTTCTATATATTACATCTCCAGATATTTCAAACAGTAAATGAATATACATACCATAATCAAGTCTTCCCAGACATAGACATTGCCCAAAACGTTAAAGGCCCAAAGCATGGCTAAACCTGTGGGCGGTGTGACATTATCCACTAGTTGCAAAATGTCCAATATCTAGTGTTCATAAAAATGGACTAAAGGTCTAGAAATTGCCACGCATGGCATATTACATAGCATAGCGAGTAACCATGTGGAACAATATGGTTTAAGTTGTCCTCTGCACCTCTCTTATCAGTAGACCAAACCAGATCAAACAGTTGGGATGGGTAATGAGTAAAGTTCTGATGACTGATAAACGGATAGTAAAGAGTAGCCTTTGATTCAGCTTCAATAAAAATTTTGTTCTAATATGTTGCTCACAAACTCTTTAATTGCAATGGATCAACATTCTAGACTGCTGCACTGTCTGGAGTATACAGTATGGTGTACGTTTATGCCATACATGTACGTATGCTGAGGGGAAACTGCGGCAGTTAAGTGATGGTGCCATTGGTCAACTTAAGTTCATAACGGGTTAAACCAACATGACTGTAACATACATGTAGAAACACCAGTACAATACACACCTTACACATACAATTCACCCTATGACATGCAAGATCAGGTATTTCTCATAATACTTTTCTGTAGTTTTGAAGGGGAAGTACATGTTTAATAGCTATCTATACAATAGAAAACAGGAAATATTATGGAGAGTGGGTGCTACAATGTATCATCACTGACAAGACAGGCCTCCTGTTTATCATTAATATACATGTGGGCCTTCTTATAGTGTACATGTACATTATACCACATTTAATGACAAAACTGTTATACAACAACAACAAAATAATAACAATAATGAAGAGTATAGGTAGTAAAGGTGAAGCTGCAACCACCATGTACCTACTGAATAATATTTAATCATTACACTGCATGTAACTCTGCATGGTAAGTAGACTACAAAGTCCTATACTATCAAGTGCTGTGTAGCACAGCACACTGCAATAAGAGGACCAACAGATAACTGAAGGTAAAAGGTTGGT
Source organism: Echinometra lucunter (assembly GCA_029962745.1). Classification (NCBI taxonomy): domain Eukaryota; kingdom Metazoa; phylum Echinodermata; class Echinoidea; order Camarodonta; family Echinometridae; genus Echinometra; species Echinometra lucunter. Next base: position 5,244,854 of record CM057158.1, read on the forward strand.
TTGCACAATGTTTATCATTTGTAATTTGCCCCTTCTGGTCGACAATGCCTTTTGTATGACCAGAAAATGTGTAGTATAGAATGACAACTGATAGTCTCAACATGTTTATACTGGTAGGGATTGTAAACCCAAGTTTTCAATTACACCTACATGTATGCATTGTAAAAGAAATAGCACCAGCATCTAAATACAGTGCGCAACCTCAAAATTGCCCTTTATTCAATTTCCCTTGACATAGGGTTATATCATATACAGTGCTGACCACAACAAAATGGTTATCATCGTATCTTTTGCCAAACAATTTTGATACAACTACTCTAAGCCCAAAATCTTTTGCAAGCATGAACCTCTCGCATATTTCACAAAAAGGTCCAGATGCAGCAAAACAACATTAATTGTTGGTTATTCACAAGTTTCTAGTTCTACGATCCTTTGTGTACATATATACATGTACATTTGGGCATTATCATGAAAAAAAAAAAGAAAACATATTTCAAGCATTGATCACTGAGTAATCTGGATAGCATGTAGCCTTCAAGATAACCATGCAGGCCTACTGTAGGTGTACTTTTCACAAACATAACGTTTAAATTAGGGACAAATACAGTGTACAACCACACACTTAATTTTCCATGTGCTGCGGGTTGATCAACCAAGTACATTCACTTACATGTACATGTAGACCTACACATGACAAACCATGTAGGACTTTTACGATCAGGTACATGAATTTTCATGTGTGTTTTTTTTAAATCTCCTTGAACTGGGACATTTTCACAAAAGTAGTTACAATAAACAAGTCAACATGTACACAGTATTCTGTAACAATCAGATCAGAAATTTACATTTCATCAACACAGAACCAAGAACACTGTTCACAGCAGACATGTGTGAAACTGATTTGAATTGATCAATGTTAATGGAAGGAGGGAGATAATTACATCCAACACTCAATTAGGGCTGTCACTAGGCTGCCCCTCCCCATCATATGATTAAAACTTAATCAATCAGTATTTGCTTGCAACGAATGCATGCATAATTACAATACAATGAGAAGTTGAGGGGCTAATAGACAGATCTATATCTTAGATGTCATGATCAGTACAGACAGTGGTATTTTGAACAGAAATTATCCATCAGTTCAATTGCAATATATGCCTGCAAACTATTTGTGACATAAAGTGCTTGACACTACCTGGTATGCTGCTCAGGTCCCCTAAATGTGAAAACTGACCTATGGAGCACCTAACATTTTGCTCCAGATCCCCGGAAAAAAAAAAGAGAAGTCATTATGAGGTGACAAGGAATGCTTCCATCTTGGTAGTGGAGATGTAGAAGGGAGTGGAGAAGAAGAAGGGAATATTTGCCAAGAGGAGCTGTTAACCCATTGGCTACGGGAACCAGGTGGCCTCCTGTAATAAACCTATGAGAATTTCAATATTCAGTAGTCAACAGGTTAAGAGATTTCTCTTCATGCAAGCTTATTTTTCAGAGCTCTTTTGACCTTTTCTGGGCCATCCTAAATCCCACTCTAAGGCAAATTTCTCACTGGGTCCTTCGAGCAACATGAAAATGGCCGAGACAAGAGCTCTTCTCTTTTCAAGGAACAAGACTAGCCCAATTAATATAACTCCTAACAGGGAACTGCAACAGTTCCCCCCTCCAACCAAATACTTCAGCCCTCAAATTGTTCCTACTGTAACTTTTACCTCTCTCAGAAGAAATACGCTCCACACGAAATCTGACCCTCTTCATGAATGGTTTCCTAAGACGTTGTCGCAACTCGATGCATTAATGTGCAAATGAGATGCCTGTCATGATCAAACTAACGTCTAGCACAACGGTAGTGGTAGAGCATCCTGCTTCTAGGGTTGTGCATTTGATTATGGCATTGATTATTCATGTTACACATACACGCTGGGATAATGTCTGAAAGAGCAGACCTTCCCAGGGGCCCAGGCTCTTAGAATAAGCTTATATGTTCGGGTGTTGAAAGTTCACATGTGACTCAATGGACAGGGTTACTATAAACACTCGTGCAATGCAGGAAGGGCACTGATGTACCTGTAACACATGGGACTTTCTCCATGTCAAGCATGGCATCTAGATGAAGAAAAAAAAAATCACCTTTTGTTTGTTTTGTGGCTATCTTCAAAACACACAGTGCTCTCTGTAACAGAAACTCCTGTATCATCTAAGAGATGACTCAGAGCTAGGAAGGAATATCTATTTCTAGAAATGCTGGTACTGGACTCAGAAGATTTTTCGGATTCATAGTAGATGGCTCCTCAACATGAACCTAAGATGCTATTCACATTTTGCAACATCCAATATCAACCTACTGTAGATACCTGAATGACTGAAATAACTTTGGTTAAGCAATATTACCAATTGCCTAGGAAAATGGATCATTTATTTCCTTCATACCTTAGAGCTCAAAATATAGGTTTCCTTTAAGTTTAATCAACACACAGGCCCATGACAAATTTCTATGTATTTATCACGCGACTCTCCCATACATCATCATCTCCATGTGAAAATTGAGATGGATACGAGGGGGGGGGGGAGGGAGATGACGCACATAAGTCTTCTCTCGACAACTCGTGGAGTAGAAAGCAATATGTATTTTTTCCTTCCTAGTTTCAACTGATCGCTGGATGCGATTCTGAATTGTACAGATGGATGAATGGTAACGTAGGTCAGGAGTTTGAATAGATGACTGTGCACTTGGCTAAGATGATACGTACACTGCATCTCCGATCAGGCATACGGACGAAGGGGATCAGCATACCTCTTTGCGGATTAAAGTGAACATAATTCTCTGGATTTTTCTGCAGATTCTAAGGACTTGGTAGAACTGTGAGGAAAATGAAAAACGGTCCCGGGAAGAAAATAAAGAAATAAATTACATACTTTTACCTCTTCTCTGGATTTAAGAGAAGCTTGAGTTTTCTCATTCTTTCCATGTCAATTAGGAAGAATAACATAGTAAGAATTTCCCCTAGAAAGTATTGCTCTTCAAATGCCCTCATATTGGAAATATGACAAAGAAAGCTGAAAAGTCAAGGTTTAATATTCATGCCAGATTTGTTTGTGGTCCCATATACTCATATCTTTGTACAGTGCAAGTACTTTTGGGAAAAGTAAGTTAATTTCTTATCAATTTGATAATCCCCAAATTTCACACTACACACCTGTGTTTATATACAACTAATCTAACTCTTCCATTTGCTTTGCAACAGTTTCTTTCACATTATGACTGCATGACCAGAACTCCGGTTTATCTTTCAGGCCAACATCATTTTAGGGAGTTTTCTGCAGATTCCATACACCTAATAGAGCCATTGAGAAGATGGGAAGCAGATCAGAGCAACATCTTTACATGCAGGAAGAGACCATGAAATGAAAAATTCCAACATGAATCACAATATAGACAGGATCAGGACAAACTACAGTGTATGTACTGTAAGAAACTGTAGCTGCTGTGCTTTGTTTAACCTAAATAAAAATGCCCTACTTAATGAAAATGTCACACTCAACAGATTATAGTTGAAAGAATTTTCAAGCTCAAGTTATTTATGCAACAATTAATATTACCAGTTCTATGTCATACTCTGTCACATGCAACCATATTTTAAGAAATGAGAATCAACCAAAGGGCAATAGAGGAAGCTCTTAATTACCAGGCGTTAACTACTAGTGACAGATTAAATAAACCAACAGCTTAACAATGCAACCCAGTTAAGAAGAAACACTTGACCTTTAAATAAGTATCATCTGGTGTAAAAGCACACCTATCTCAACGAAAACAAAATCAACACTGACATCAAAACAAATCAGTAATAGCAAATTTTACCAATGGATTTTCATCAACTTTCACTGTGTCTTTTCTACACTTATCATTCTACCATGAAGGAAATTTTTTCTCCCTGAATGATTATATCTATCTCAGAGACATTTACACACACACTGGGTATTAAAGTGGGTAGATTCTGGATGAAGATCATGTCATTATTTTTTAGTACATATTGAACACTGCATGTCTCGCATGGGTTTTTTCTCTTCGCAGACTCTTTTCCAATTTTCAAGACAGCCTGCAGAAATAAATACAGGGGGGTTCTCAGAAGGCTAGATAGGAGAAAGTGTTGTACAAAAAGATGCGTCAAGTACACAAACCATACAGACAGTAATATGGATTTTGCATTCTTTGTGGGGTTTTTTTGTACCACTCCTTTACTAAGCTATCTCAGCTGTGTAGGCAAAATATCTTACACATGTATGCCCCAATACAGGGGGCATAAGGTACTTTTATTCAAGGAAGGGAAGGGGGGGGGGTCCTGGATTGAGATTGTTAGGGTATAAAGTTATGGGGCCTGCTTACTATGGAACCATGGTGGCCAAGTTTTTAAATTCCTTACGAATATTGAATGGGCACCTGCCATGAGTATTTTGGGGAAATTTGTCATCATTTGCTATAAAAGGGAAAGGTATCAAGCAGGTGTCTCATGTACACTAATTATTTTACAATTGGCATTCCTTCATTTCAACAGCATACACTTTCATTTATGTAGGATTTTAACCAAATTTGACACTTACTGTAATGAATACTGCACAACCTTACATATTGCAATTTTACTCCCACACAAAAGCTAATATTGAAACTTTCGGTTCCTCATTGCTTTTCAAATAGCATTCATGAAAAGCTGCAGTCAAGCTACACATACATGTACAATGTACATACCACAGCAGAAAAAGGTGAATGCTATCTGTATTGTTTTGAGTAGGAGCAAGTATCTCATTAACAATTGGAATCTTGTTTACATGTATCAGTAGTGGGTTCTTCAAGGATTTGACAAGTTACAAACTGTCACTGAATCAAACACATGGTGGGATTTCTATGGTTTTCTGTGGTCTCTTATCAAAATTAACATAAGTTGCAGCACTGATATTTATGACTCAAAGAGCTTGTAATCTATCAATTTCGCTTCTTTCTAATACAGGTATTCTACTTCTAAGTAATTTGTATTGTGAAAGTGTGAAAAAAAAACACCAAATGATAAACTCTACATACTCATGAAAGGAGTTGGAATGATTCTGTAGGAATCAAATATATCAACTGTAATTTGAATTTGTATGGCAACTCCCCTTAACCTGAATCAATTTTGCATCCAGTGCATGGGTCATCTGGTTTGCACTTTAGGATTGAACTCCCAGGCAAAGCTCACATCAAAGTAGCTGCAATTTGGATCAGTGCTGTCTCATCACCAAATCATTTGTCTTGTACAATCATTTTGAAGAAGGGAAACAAAATGGCCTCTTTGACACCCTCGCTAGTTAAAAAGAAAGGCTGTGTCAAGAACACTAGCCATATAAGATGCTCCTAAAGCATGAAGTAGATAAGTAACCTGTTGCATATAACTTGGTAAAATTAATCCAGCAGTGTCATTCATGTGCACATACAGAGAGTTTTGAAGTATCCTTAGACTACTTAAAGGCATTGGCTAACTTTGTGAGCAGTTGATTTTAAAAATTCTCAAACTAAGATGAAACATGTGTATGAGTACTTGTATTCGTACTAAAAAAACCCTGAAACCAACCATAATTTGGAATGAAAAACTGTAATTTAGACGCAAACCGCGATTTTATTATTTTTCGTCTCAAGAGACAATAAATAAGAGGACCGTTTTGCTTGAATTAAAAAATACTGTTATCTGCCTCCCGCCACGTGATACACCAATACACACAGTAGGGTCCGGTGATCCATGCGCGCATGTGCACTCCTTACGTCAACCATTGCTTCACGTTACTAAAATCTAAAAATACTTCTTGTGGATATTATACTCTGAAACTTTCAGACCAGTATTTTTACACTACAACCCTAATGTTTATCCCATTTTCAAGTAACAAAATGAGATCTTTTAAAATCATAACAATGTTAACCAATGTCTTTAAGTGATACACATGTAACTCGCATAAAAAATCACCAATAATGGCACTGAACTAAGAGGGAGCAAGTTCGCTTAGTCGGTAAAGCGTCTGCCTGTCGAACCAAAGACAGTGGGTTCGAGTCCATCCCCGGCAGGTGACTAAAGCCTGTGTTGTGTGTTAACCCATTCGTGACAGGAATTATTTAAAGCCTAATTTGATCAGCTTTTATTCTCCAAATTGGCAACACCAACATTTTTATTTTATTGCTCCATTTTATTTATGAAATGTAATGTATCAGAAATGAATATAAATTGACAGAAACTATGATGATAAGTCAAAAAGTTGCCAATTTGCAGGAGAAAACGGTGATTTTAAACTTTCTATCACATTGCCAATTTAAGGATTTTAATGCTTATTTTCCTTTAAAAAATTTTCAGCATCAAACAATGAATATTGATGCAACCAAAATGGGCACAGTTTGTCTAGAATTTTTTGCTCTTTCTGCTCATGTATTTGGTATAATTTTTAGGGCTTTGCATTCAAAGATATTAGGCCAAACCACAAAATGTGGACCTCTGTCACGAATGGGTTAACGTGCCCCTCCCGTTTCATAGACGTAGGCTATGTTACAGTGGAAAACACTCTGTCCCTTGGATAGGATGTTAAATGGAGGCCCTGTATAGAGGAGACTGCACTATTCGTGTAAGAGTAGGGGGAAACCTGGTGTAGTGGTCCACCTGCACATCTCCCAATCAGTTATATCGGGAGGAGAGACCCGCAGGTCACAGTGATTCAGTTCGCTTTTCACCTCCCAGGCACAGGTGACCCCAAAGAAAATAATAATAATAAAGGAATCTTGGACCGATAACTTTCACGAGAAGGAAGAAAATGTTAAGTCATTTGTCCAACAGAGAAAGCAAGATTTCCTCCCAGTTTTACTCATAATCTAATTACAAGAAGAATGCATTGGAGGTTTGGTATTAAAGAAGTACATGATTACCATTTTACCAGGTAATATGATAAGCCAAGAACACATGAATTCCTGCCCCACCTTTCCAAGCGTAGTGATCATGAGGACACATTGATGGACTGTGGATCACACGGTTCACCATTTCGAGTCCCACTGCTCCACTAAGGTCTTTGGCAGGACATTAATCAACATAATCTACATAGGCACTCTCCATCCAGGAAAGAAAAAGATGGGTACCTGTGAGGATGCCCATGCCATTGCCTTTGCCCTTACTCTGTGAATGAAGCTAAATGATAGCAGAGCCAAGTGAGTGCAGATGGTGCACACTTGTGTTAACCATTTGTTATGAGTGACAAACGTTGTGTTTCAGCTTGAGCATGAAAGAAAATCTTTATTAAATAACTTGCTACCTGATGTATAGACCAATTCGGTTTGGGTGCTGTTTTTTATGGTAATTTCTAACTGGGGGCCTTAAGTATGCCTAACAAAAGATAATTTATGCACCGACATAGCAACGCAACTGACTCATTGCACAACCCATTGAATCAGTTTCTGCTCTTCTTTGGAAGCCCCCAGTTATGGCCGACATGAGTTACAGTGTTTTGAAACTGGATTCATCTATACCAACACCAGGGCTCAACAATGACAGGTGCCACATTGGCATCCAATATCTTTGTACAGACCACAAACTTTCAAAATAGACCTACCGGTATTTACTAATGCATTCAATTTTATGCATGTTTCTTGTCGGAACCATCGGTTACCAACTATTCAGTTCACCCGTTATGCATAATGGCATATGAATGGATGGAATCCAGCTTGCATACATTCGTTGTTGTCGGGCAAGCCTCTGGCAAGCTTCTTAGTTGTCAATGGAAACTTTTGTTCAATAAATATGCATAGAATTAGTAAACAGGGCTGGTTTCATGAAACCGTCATAAGTCTAACTTCTTGGACATCCCATTGAAACGCGTGTTGTAGAATTAACACATGTTTCAATGGGATGTCCATGAACTTAGACTTATGACGCTTTCGTGAAACGAGCCCTGGTCTATTTCAACACTGGACTCTAATACAGACCCAAAAGTCTCAATCTGGACCCCTTATAAACAAAGTTAGTGCATAACCCTGCCATTTTATACATTTTGTAAATATTAGCAGTCTCCAAAATGTTCTGATCATGGACATGGTTCATTCATTTGCTGGTTTTTACAGATAGCAGTATAAATGTAAAATGTTTGACTACGCTACTGGTATTCTACGTCCGAACTAAAGCATAAAAGCTTGTTGATTTTTTGTTGTATCACCATTAAATGCCCAGCTGAAGTCCTTCTTTGATTAAATTAGAAGAATCACACATTTATCCCCCCCCCCCAAAAAAAAAAAAAAAATTGGAGGGGGGGGGGGGTGAGTAATAATTGGCACCTCTTCAGATTTTGTAAGTTGTATTTTATAATGAAGACATGAAGTCAGTGAAATTGTTCAGTTGAGAAAGAAATAAGAACAAGAGAAAAACAGAACAGAAAACTTTGCAATGGGAAAATATTCTGATGTGGATTTCGCAATGTAGCATCTCAATTATTAGTTATCTGTTAAGTCATCAGCTTGGCATTCACTAATGCATATTCATTTGCAAATATATGCAAACAACTTTTCAAACAATCTCCTGTAGCAGTAGAAACAGCTTTATGTGAAAACAAAGTGTTTTATTTTCTTACACACTAGACTCCCCAGCTATTTCACAGTAGGGTCTATGGTCACTGAATGTATTACCAACCAAGTTCTTTCACCAAATTCTTATGGAAAATGCCATGAATCTCCAAAATTATGAGGAAACATATCACAGGGTTTTCACTTTTTAGTGACCTTTACGCATTTGTCAGTAAGTTGTCATTCAGTGCAAAAAGCGTAGTTAGTGCATGTGCAACTAACTGCAGTTGTGTACTTCAACGTTACGCCTGTATACCGGTACCTGATTACCAAAGTGCTTGATTTTACAGAGGGTGCAAATGCAATCAGAATATTTACAGAAAATTCAAGGGAAATTCAAATGAATTCCTTTTCAAAAACATGTATCAAGACACTTTTATTTTACGAAGATATTGGATTATGCTTTCGACTTTCGTACATATACATGTGGGATGCTAATGCTAAGGGCCAACTTGTTGCATCTACACTGCATCTTTAACTACGCCATCCCCATAGGTATACACAAATTATGCAGTTCTTATAATATGGAAGAAAAAAGAAATCTCAAATCAAATGTCAAAAGGTCAGGGTAGGCTAACCCTAACCCTAAACATTTCCAATCTTCACAATCATTTGGAGCTGTACACTGTAACTGTTGTAAAGTATGAGTTATCTTTATGTCAATTCTGGAATTACTTTCAACAAATCACACGGTCGGAATAAAACAACATCTTTTCTTATAACTTGTCTTTCCGTTGATGTCCACAATCAATGAGTTGATCATTAGACTATGGCAAGATTTGTGTAGACCAAGCCTGACCTCGGGTCTATATATCCTGCATTGTCCCATAGTACTGCCAAAAAACTTTTTTTTTTTTTAAAATAAACAAGGTTGTGTTGCAGCATCCACTACCTTTGTAAGATCATGAAGATCTTCACAAGACATGGAGAGCTTTAACTGTTATTAAGTGTAGGTCTAGTTGTTGTAAAATATGAATTAGATCTATGACTTATCTTTATTTGCAAGTTTCTACTGTTCTGACCACCATTGTATAAAAATGCCATAGGTTCATGACTTTAAAGTCACTGGAATATGTTATTAGGCCTAATCGGTGTTTTGTCTATTCAGTGACTGAAAAAACATTTCGATTTTCACTGAAAATCTGACAGTGACAGTAATAGCCTGATAACCAAGTGACAAAAATAGTAAAAAGCAAATGTGATGAATGCAAACTCCACTCACTAGTAGACAGTCCTAGCACTGTATAATGTGCACGCTGGCAACTTAAAGAAAATTTGTGAGATGAATTGTAAGAAAAGCTTGTAACATATTCAAATGTACAGTAGAACAGTTCATACTTCATACATCCATCTATCGACATCCATCTATCTGCATCCATGTCAACGCAATGCACAGCAAGGCATGCATCCCAGACACATAAGCAGCAGACAATCTCAAATTTGCGTTGTCACACACACGCCATACACCTCGCCGGTTCTGCAATAAGACAACACACAAAATACAGTCCATTCAAACTGTCTGACTCAGGTGGCCGTAATAATTAATCCACCGTCAAACGGTCGAATATGGCATTCAGAATAGGATAAATTAGATGAAATAAGACTTACAATCTTGGGGATCTCCGTCAAAAGTACCAGCAAGAAGGCTGAGATCTGAAATAACAGAAAATTTCAAATTAGTATGATTTCGAGATACACCTTTTTACACGGAAGAAGAGGTCATCGTTCGTAAATACTCACCCGCCATGATGAATAAAGCACGAGGGTGACTTAATCACTTATTTGATTGGTTGAAAGCTGCTAGTCTCTAATAAAGCACCAATGTCAGACCATCGCAACTTTTCATGTGATATTCTCCTTCAGTTTTGTTTGGCAATCAGTCACAACTGACTATTTTTGCCACGCACTATAAGTCTTCAGTTTTATAAAAGTCTTCAGTTTTATTTTATATATAAAATCAGTGTAATAAATTATCATCTTTCAGGATTTTGCTTCATTGTTTTTGTTCTTATTGTTATCTGTGTTGATGGACTTCCCAGATATGACAGGCATAAATATATTGAAACATGATCTAGAATCTCACCACTTTATTGTTGTAATGTGTTCATGAAATGTAGGCCTGAATAGATGAAGCACTAAAACGTGCATGTTTTATGAATAACGAAGAAATTTTCTCTATTTTCATTTTCTGTGTGTACTGCAAGTAAATTTTCCAACAACCCATATGGCTCAAGCTTGGTAACCCCCCCCCCCCCCAAAAAAAAAACCAATACATGTACTTGGCGAAGTTCTGTAACACTTAATATTTGTTTATATGGTGAAGTTTGACTGTCAGTTATATCAAAGAATAAATAACATGTCCTGTATTTCTGTTAATCCGTTCAATTAAAAAAAAGGGTAGCCTAGGCTGGTGGATCTGGGGGGGGGGGGGGGGGGGGTGAATCGAATGCCCCCCCCCCTTTAGGCAGAGCTTTTTTTTTCTCGCTTAGACACCTAAAATGTCAAGGACTTTTTTGTTTGTTTTTTGTGGGTTTTTTGTGCTTGTCAGCAATTTTTCAAGTAGAAATAGAAAATAGACACTTGAAAAAGGGAGGACCTTTTTTTTTCTTCTTGTCAGTGAATTTTTTCAGATAAAAATAGACACCTAAAAAACCTAGGAACTCCTCTCCCCCCCCCCTTTTTTTTTTTGCTTGTCATCAAAATTCGGCCCTCCTTTTAGAAAAATTTTGTATCTGTCGCTGCAGTATGCTTTATAAATGGGTCAGAAAAATAATCTTATGTGTTAGAATATTTTTTCTTCCACCACTTTTAGAGATTTTGGTGCACAAAAAAAGTTTGGAATAATGCCTCGATATACTGTGAGCCTACAATGTAACTTCGATTCCCTCCCCATAGATTTGTTTGGAATAGGACTTGACTGAAGACTAATCTTGAAATGGCTTCAAATCAGTCAGCTGCATAGCAACATTATGCGAACGAGTTTAGCTAGCCGGCAGACACGTCAAAAGATTGGATCATTCATATTTTGGACCCGGATTTTGGACAACATGTATTCTATTTGCTAAAATATTCTAATCTCCGTCGGGTATAAGAGGCCGAAGAAAATGAGCGGTGCCTCTTCTAGATCTGTTTCAAGAAGGAAGAAGCCATGCAGAAATAAGAAGGTTTGACAACTGTTTGAAGAATATATATAATTAAGTTAATCAAAAGGTATAGATCTATGTCTAGTGAGTAGTAGTAACTTTTAGTTTGCCTGTAATCATTATAGTAATGATATAATAATTATAATGATAATGATAAATGAAAATTAGATGAATTCATATAGCACTGTATAGTGCAGCTACTATATCATTATATAAATCTACTGTGCTGTGATGTAACACAGCTCCCAATTATAGATTAACAAATGAATAAAAAAGAAAATGAAAAAAAAAAAAGATAGGGAAATTGTCAAAATTGCTCATAGGCTCCAAAAATCGTGAAAACCTGAGGGCTTCGGGGAGCTCCACCCCTGGACCTCGCCTGTTTAGGTGTCGCCCCACTCTGAAAAAATGTTCCGTGGCCCCTGAATAATAATACAAATGATAATGATGATGAAGATAATAATATTGATGATAATGACGATAATAATAATAAATAGCGATGATGGTAGTGATGGTGATGATAATAGTAATATTGATAATAATAATAATAATAATAATAATAATAATAATAATAATGATGATAATAATTGTAATAATAATAGTGATATAATGATGATTTTGATAATGATAAAATGATGATGATAATAGTAATAATGATGATAATCAGGGTTCCTACTAGAAAATAATCCACACACAGTTCCTCCTCTGCGCAAAGCACGGAAGTTTCGGAAGTGTTAAGGAATAACATCTAAAGTTAGGTGTGGCAGCAGTATATGCTATAGCAAAAGGATGAGATACTTCTGGGTGAGCAGGATTTGTCTACTAATGGCATAACAGCACAAATACATTGCAAAAAAAAAAAAAACAATCTGTGGCACTTATCATTAATGTTAGGAATATATACTCCAATATTTTTTTACCCTTATCGCCACGCATGGTGCAGCAATTTCACACATGACAGAAGCCGTGGAACGTTTTTGAAAGGGGGGGGGGGGGGGGCTGCACGTACAAACCAGGAAAATCACTTCCGGGTTTTTGTACATAGGCCAATGTGTCCACTCAAAAAAGTGGGGGGGGGGGGGCTGCAGCCCCTCCAGCGTCTATGGTTCTGCGGCCCCTGCATGATTCTTCCTTGTCTGAAATCCCGCACACATGGTATTGCAGTGGGTGTTATGTACTGCAGAGAACCATGGTGATGATAATGATTTTGATAATAACAATAACAAATGGATAATGATAATGATTACTAGAAAATCAATAGACCTGATAATAGTGATAATAATATTGATAAAAATAATGATTATAAGAATGATAATGATTAACTCATAATCATTTTAACTACTACTACTGCTGCTGCTGCTGCTGCTGCTGCTGCTGCTACTTCTACTCACTATGAACACGACGGACAAAGAAAGCGGACAAAATAAACAACCCCTCATTCTACCCTTCACAATGGTTCTGGTAGTCAAAAGAACATCCCTTCACTGCTATTGTCTAAAATATGTGGAACAGGTGTCACATGCATATTCACCTGGAACTACAGGATTAAACATAATAGCTGTGAAGGGATGTTCTTTTGACTACCAGAACCATTGTGAAGGGTAGAATGAGAGGTTGTTTATTTTGTCCGCTTTCTTTGTCCGTCATGTTCATAGTGACTGTTACTAATATCTTCATTGATAGTGATGATAAAATGATAAATACTTTTGTTTCATGATGTTGACTTGATATAAACAATTCATTCTTCCATTCAGTGGAAGATGGGGCAAGGCATAAAATACTATTCTTGATGAAGTAATGATTTTTAAAAAATAATATCGTGAAATTATTCCCTCTGTTTTTCTTTTTTTTTTCTTTAGCCCAATTGCCATGCCAACCCTTCCTACTACAGTGGCTTTTTCTGTAACTGTTCCTCTTGCCGGTCCTTCTATCATCTCTTCGTGAAGGACATTGATGTGGTGAGCAAAGTCTGTGCAACTGTTAAAAAGAAATCTGGCTTGCAGCTGAGTAATGAAGCCTTCTTGGACAGATTCCAGGAGACCCAACTTAATGCTAAACCAAAATGGATCAGAATAGGTGATCGTGTGACAGCAAAAGGCAAATACACAGGTGAGCCTAGTGCAGAGTGTTTCATTAAAGAAGTTCAGATATGATTGCAGAAAAAACATCACTTTCAATATTTCTTTTCTTCCTTCACCATCTCATAAGCCAACATATTCTTTTCAGTTCTGTTTATTGTTCCACATTTCAGAACTAGATAGTATGATTCATAGTAGGGTATCTTTCCTTTGTTAATTTCAGATTGATTTTTAAAGTGGAGGATATGGTATAATGAAATGAATAAACATTATTGAAGAGTTGTTATACGAGAGAATTTGCTAATAAAGATGAATGATTAAACTTCTATAGGATATGCTGTAACCTTAGTGCAAAAATAGTTATATAAATAGATCATTGTTTAATTGTTCATATCATACAGAAAAATATGGTACAGAGAGGAGGCATTTCAAAATATTTTTTTGTTATACTAATGTCATTCTGTTAGGTATTGTCAAGTACATAGGCCCTTTGGATGACGAAGTAGTATCACCGCCTACGTATGTTGGGATCCAACTTGATGAGCCTGTGGGCTCACACTGCGGTATCATTAATGGCAAGCGTTACTTTGAGACGCCCAAGGGGCGGGGCTTGATGGTGAAGTATGAAGAGGTTACTAAGAGGAAGCCGGTGGAGAAGTGTCCCCCTATCCAGGGCAATACCATGTTCCCCAGCTATGAACCAGGCAAATATACACGCCTCTGGGCCGACAGGTAAGGTGTACTTACAGCCTTCTTGCAAAGACAGTAACATTTGTGTAAGGAAACATTTGATAGGCTAATGACAAAAGGAGCCAGTGGCGCCGGAACGTTCTGATCAGACAAAAGATTGGAGGGGCACATTCCAGTGCCACTGAAAGGAGCATACTCTGAAGATACAGTATTGTGTAAATGAACATACAGGGAAGAGCATGACTGCATCCATTTCTCATACAACTGGTATACAATGTTCGTAGGACCACTGACATGCTTCCTATGGAGTTCATGTTGATATGATTCACAAACCTCCTTTTTGTCTCGCCCACCGGAGGTGAAGGCGAGACTAAGGGATCCAAATGTCGTCCGTCCGTCGTCCGTCCGTCGTCCGTCCGTCGTCCGTCCGTCGTCCGTCCGTCGTCCGTCCGTCGTCCGTCCGTCGTCCGTCCGTCCGTCCGTCACAAACGTTATGAAAGATAACTTGGCAACCGTGACTCACTTTTCAACCAAACTTGGGTTGTAGATGCACTAAGGGGACCTGCATGTTATGGTCCAGTCAGAGGTCACATGGTAAGGTCAAAGGTCATTTCAGGTCAAACGTTAAAGTTTACGTGCAAGACTCTCTTATGACACAAAACTCTGCAACCGTGACTCACTTTTCAACCAAACTTGGGTTGTAGATGCCCTAAGCGGACCTGCATGTTATGCTCTAGTCAGAGGTCACATGGTAAGGTCAAAGGTCATTTTAGGTCAAACGTTAAAATTTACGTGCAAGACTCTCTTATGACACAAAACTCTGCAACTGTGTGACACTGTTCAATCAAACTTGGGTTGTAGATGCACTAAGGGGACCTGCATCTTATTGTCCAGTCAGAGGTCACATGGTAAGGTCAAAGGTCATTTCAGGTCAAATGTTAAAGTTGACGTGCAAGACTCTCTTATCACACATAACTTTGCAACCGTGACTCACTTTTCAACCAAACTTGGGTTGTAGATGCACTGAGGGGACCTGCATGTTATGGTCCAGTCAGAGGTCACATGGTCAGGTCAAAGGTCATTTCAGGTCAAACGTTGAAGTTTACGTGCAAGACTCTCTTATGACTCAAAACTCTGCAACCGTGTGACACTTATCTATCAAACTTGGGTTGTCGATGCACTAAGGGGACCTGCATGTTATGGTCCAGTCATAGGTCACATGGTAAGGTCAAAGGTCATTTCAGGTCAAACGTTAAAGTTTACGTGCAAGACTCTCTTATGACACAAAACTCTGCAACCGTGTGACACTTATCTATCAAACTTGGGTTGTAGATGCACTAAGGGGACCTGCATGTTATGGTCCAGTCAGAGGTCACATGGTCAGGTCAAAGGTCATTACAGGTCAAACGTTGAACGGTTAAAGTTTACGTGCAAGACTCTCTTATGACACAAAACTTTGCAACCGTGTCACACTTTTGAGTCAAACTTGGGTTGCAGATCACTAAGGGGAAGTGCATGTTATCATTCTGTTGGACTTCACATGATAAGGTGAAAGGGTTCTTGGGGGACCTTCATGTTATAGTGGTATCAGAGGTCACATGGTAAGGTCAAAGGTCATTTTATATCAAACGTGAAAGTTTACTTGCAAGACTCTCTTATGATAAGTAACTTTGCAACGTCTGCTCCCTTTTTAACTAAACTTGGGTCATGGATGCACTTGGGAGACCTTCATGTTATAGTGGCATCGGATGTCACGTGGTAAGGTCAAAGGTTATTTTATTTCAAACATTACAGTTTACATGCACGACTCTCTTATGACACATAACTTGACAACTGATGGTCAAATGGCAACCAAACTTGGGTCATAGATGCACTAGGGGTAACATCATGTTGTGGTGCTGTCGGAGTTCACATGGTGAGGTCAAAGGTCATTTGAGGTCAAACATTAAAGTTTACCTGCAAGACTTTGCGATATCAAACTTGGTTAGGGATGTACTTGGGGAAACCTTCGTGTTATTTAGTCACGGGTGGGCGAGACACAATCTTGCTATTGGCTTGTTTTCTATACAGAGTTTTGTTTACACAAGAAGATATAATAATTAAGTATACTATATCACAAGAAGATATAATAATTGATTACTGTATCACAAGAAGATAAAATTATTAATTACTGTATCACAAGAAGATAAAATGATTGATTACTGTATCACATTCACAAGAAGATGTAATAATTACTGTATCACAAGAAAAAAAAAAGATTAATTACTGTATAACAAGAAGAAAAATAATAAATTACTGTATCACAAGAAAATATAATAATTACTGTATCACAAGAAGATATGATGATTAATTACTGTATCAAAAGAAGATATAATAATTACTGTATCACAAGAAGATATGATGATTAATTACTGTATCACAAGACGATATAATAATTACTGTATCACAAGAAGATATGATGATTAATTACTGTATCACTATTTTCAGAGGAAGATTGAGGTTTTTCTTGTCTGAATGAAAGCTTACTGCCCTTCCTTTTGTTGTTCAAAATCATATTTCAAAATATTCTATGTGTTATACCCTAAGTGTAGAACAGGGCTAAGAATATATGATGTTTTCATTTTTATTCTTTGTAGTGATGTTGGGTCACCAGTCAATCAGACAGCGCAGTGGAAAGAACGAGGAAGAGCTAAATCTGCACCATCAGATAAGACTGCAACAGAAGAGCAGGCTTCTGTAAAAGCTCAGCAGGTCAGTGTTATTTATAACTCTATGCGTTGATTGTATTTGGCAGAAAAGTATGAAAGAGAGAAAGAGAGAGAGAGAAAAAAAAAGAAAACAGAAGGATACAAAGTATGAGAGAGAGATAGAGGGGGGGGACAGAGGGATAGGAAATATAAGAGTGCAAGAGAACAGGAATAGAGAGAGAGCTATAAACAGAGACGGATAGCAAGTATGAGAGTGAAAGAGAGAGAGAGAGAGAGGGAGAGAAAGAGGGGATAGAGAATGAGTGAGTGAGAGAGAGAAAGAAAGTGACAGAGGGGTATAGAAAGTAAGATAGGGTGAGAAGTGGAGAGGGAGAGAGAGAAACAGAGAGGGATAGAAAGTAAGAGATTGAGAAATAAAGAGAAAGATGTGAAATTATAAAAGTGAAAGAAGGGAAGATTGAACAGATAGAATAGAAAAATGACAAGGAAATATACAAGAAGCAGGAAGGATAAGGTAAAATGTAAAAGGGACTAATGCGGAACTGTCTCTCTAGGTATGGTTTGTGTATGGTATAGCATAATCTTATACATGTTGACATTGACATTGTTGACATGTATTATTATATTGTTTATATTGTTGTTCTTGGAAGCTGAAAAACATTCTCCTATATGCTTCACATTTCCGTGCTCCTAGTTTTCAGCAGAAATAGCGTACATAATTTTTATGTAGTATATATGTAGTGCATAGGTGAGTTTGTATATAAAACTTTAGTATATATATATAGAACATATATATTTTTGTATATTATTAATCTAGTTTGCCTGTTTTTGTTGTTGTTTTTTTGCCCTGTATTAATGGTTATCTATAATGCATTATCTTATATTGTTGTCTCAGAGGCTGAAGAATGTTATCTAATGTTTCAAATTTCCATGCTCCTGACTTTCAGCAGAAATAGAGTATATAACTAGGTAATTGATTTCTTTAGTGTACTCCTTGTAGTGTAGAAGAAAGTTTAACTTCTGTATATCATAGAGTATGCAAGTAATAGAGGTGTCTTAAGCCAAGGACCTGGGGCCTATTTCTTGAAACCGTCACAAGTCTAAGTTCGTGGACATCCCATGGAAATGCATGTCAATTTTTTAAAGACGTATTTCTATGGCTTGTCTAAGAACTTAGACCATTGACAGTTTCGAGAAGCAGGTTCCAGGACTCTATTACTGGCAGAGACATTTTTCACCCCTTGCAAATTAAAAGTTCATAAAGGGATTACAGCTCTGGTGATTTTCGATTTAAGCTATGCTACAATTATTCTCTCATTTTCTTTCACATAATACAGAGTATATAGATTTCTTAGTCTAGATTGCTTGTTTCTTGACCTTTGATCTATTTTATCCTATGCTGTCACTCCATGATATAGTCATGGTCTAGGGCTAAGTGGAGAATTAGCTTGATGTTCAAGTTGGTAAGCTTGTATTCTACTAAACATACCATTTCATTTCATTTTCACCAGCTGCAGAAATGCAAGAAATCCTTTGTGTGCTTTTATCACTCACGTACATATGGGTTGAAAATGTGTTGAATCCGGTGAATAGATTCAGAATTCTTACACACTTCCTTTCCCAGCTATCCCATCACACTTTGCAGTTCCATTCATCCACATTCAGAGAATTCATATGCTTTCCAATCATTGAATTCTACCTTAAAATATTCCACATTCATTCTAGCAATTAACCTCTCATTCACTGCTTTGTCACAGTTTGGTTGAAGCTCTTACATGATTTAAACTGCAAGTATTTATTTGTTCTTAAATGCATATATTTATAAATTGCTTGTACTAGTTGCCTGACTTGTTCATACCAGATCATAATGTTATCTATGTTTTCTCATCCTATGTCATGTTTAATGCTGAGATACCTCCACCGTCATTGTCCTATCAGCCCTCCGCCACCACCTCCACCCCAACTTCCCTCCCTGTCCATCTTCCCCCCCCCCCCCCCCCCCATTCATACCCACTTTGGACATAACACATATCATTCATTTGCTGATTTTAACATGGTCATGTATACTCCTTTCATTTTATTAACCTTCATCACATATGGATAAGATAAAAAGGAAAGACCCTCAGATTAAATTCTATTAAAGGGCAGTACTCTTAATATATAAGAATATTTTCTAGTGGTAACAATATGATGATCAGATGATGTTTAATCTCTCAGTGGGGTTGTTGATCTCTATTATTATTTTGTGAACCAAAAAGTTCAAAAGTAGCTGGAATTAGCTGATCTCAGGAAGTATTTTTTGGAAACCCTAATCAATTAAGTCATGCTTTTCATATTACTTATTTGTTCACTGGAGATTACAGTGGTTGTATTTTTTATGTTCTAGGGAAGCTTACATGATTGTCATCTCCACCAATTATAACAAAAATCTGTTTGGTCATGAATTCCTGTTACCTGTAATGTACTCACTTGCTACCTAGCTGTAGAAAGAAGGAGAAAAGCTTACAATTCCTGCCATACTTGTATAAATAATTTATCAGTCCAGTGCACCCTTCCTTTGTCAACAGTGACAAGGGACCCATCTCCTTTGGCTGATAAGGTGATTGGCACATGTCATAGGTGTGTACCATGCTCGCAACATATGGGAAGACACTTCAAACAAATTTTAAAGATGTATTTGATTAAAATCTATATACTTCAGGCATGATGGATAAGTGATAGATGACTCGTACTTGTGACCTTGAAGTCACAAATTTGAAACATAGTGGGCAAGGTATTAATCCTCATTACTAAGTCCCTCAGATAGGACTTAAAGCTGTAGGTTCCTTAATTGCTTCCCTACAAGCATACACATGCTTTCTTCAAATCAGTCTCAGGTGAAATAAACCATTAAACCTAACCAAACCAATCCTATCTCTCTGTCTCTTAGGATGACAAAGGCACCCAGAGGAACCGACCTGACCAGCTTCCTCCCAAGGTTCTCCAGAAGATCTCAAACTGGAAGAAGGGGCTCGGAGGCAATGAGAAAGAGTCAGAGCAGTTGGCCCAGACCCTCAAGAAATTACACCTGGCCCAAGAAAAGGGACGGAGAGAGCTTGAGGAAGAGAGGGAGAAAGAAGAGAGAGAAAAGGCAAGGTTGGAAAGAGAGAAAGAAAGGGAGAGGAAGAGGTTGGAAGCAGCAGGAGAGTGAAAGAAGTTTAATGCCAGAGTTATATTTGGCTAAGGATAGAAGCCATTTAATCCCAAGAGAGTTGGTGCCATTAATTGTGAGAGGCCATAGAGTGAAAAGTTTTGTACATGTATCCATGAAATTCTTGCAAGCAGCTGAAGAAATGTTATATTCAAATTTGGGTAGATATTTAAAGGGAAAGTATATGCTGAGGTGATACATTTGGCATACTGGTCTTTTTCATTGCTTTGTGTGCAGTTTATGAGGCTGACTGTGGGTGTGATTTGAATGAACAGCTAAGAGGAGAAAAGAAACTAGATATTAGCATACTGTAGAAATCAGCAAAGTGGAGAAAGGAAGAGTGAGAAAGAGCAAGAGAGACTTAGGGACAGAAAAAAAAATCACAAAGATTGTAAAAATGAGGGGTGTATTAATAAAAATTAAAAATATATATATTTTCCTACCAAGGCCATATTTTTTATATCTTTGCCAGGATGCACTTTGCCATACAGTATTTATATGTGAAATATGTACATATTGTAAATTAAAGAACAAAAAAAAAAAAAAAAAAAAAAAGGAATGCCAGAAGCTAACTTCAAATTAACTATGCAGGGAAGATGTGAAAAGTGTTTGATAGAATAGTGTGGCTGAACTTATTGCTAAAGTCACATGAGGAGCATTCACAAACACAGCAAAAATAGTGAGATATATTCAAATATCAATATTTGAATCTAAAGTTTTGGGAACATGTGAATGTCCCTATAGTCATCCTTATACAACAAAGATGTTATTCCTTGTCAATTCCTTTCATTTGCATAAGTAAAGAGTGCAAAATAATCAAAATTTTCTGTCTGCAACTGCTGTGCAAAATTTACTCTTGCACCAGAGCAATGTACAAAAGTTAGCCACAGGATTACATGAACCACTCACATGGTAGAAGAGAAAAAAAAATTGATACAACTGAATATTTTGCACTATGCCAATGTCATGGCTTAAAGTGATTACACAATGGTAAAAAAAAAATTTTGATATATGATGGAGAATAGAATTCTAAGAAGAATAACATTAAAAATTTGATGATTTTCAATAGAAATCAATGCATTTTGGCTAATTTTTCTCATAAAATGTCAAGAGTTGACCAAAAAATTTGAGTTAGAGGTGTGACGTAAAAGTGGGTACCCAGCTTCGCGCATTGCAGTTGTGCTGCAAATTGTGCAATATATTGTACCTTGCACGCATTTTGCTAGAATTGCGCGACTTTGACGTCAAAATGACGTCAAAGTGGGTACCCAGTTGAAACTGGGACACAGCTGAGGGGTCAAAAATATCCTGAAATCTTACATTTGGGGGTTTCCTTGGCAACACGACTTTTAAAAAAACTATAGGCAGATGATTTTCTGCTGATGAAATCGTGCTCTTTTAAATGAACTAACATTGTTTCAGCATTGGGTACCCCCTTTAAGTATATATACCACTTTCTTTGTCTTACATAGTCAGTAATAATAAAATAACCTAGGCCTTCTGAAATTGATTTAGAAAATTTGAAATTGCCGTTTTCTATTAGTGCAAGGTAGTTAGTGCATAGGTTTTCTGCATGTAGAGCCACTGATTGCAGTCACTTTCCATTGACATGTGATATGTTTAGATTTGTTCAAATGAAATTTATGTCACTTAAGTGACAGGATAATATAATTTTGAGAACATAGCACCCTACTCTTTTCCTGCCATATTGTGTTATGCAAATGCAATGCTATCCAGTGTTTTAGTTATTCCTTTTAGTTTCCATAATCATTTGAATTTTGAATTCCAAGTACTGTTACCTTTTGATTTTAACGTGCTGGTAGCTACCTGTATACTTTCATTACCCAAGAACTCCATAAAATTGAAGTTTCATGACACAGTTATGTAATATTAATGATTAAATGCATCATATGACTTCAAAATACTTGTTGGAACATCCATCCAAAAGGGGATGAGAAAAACATTCCATGATTGTTGACAACAATGTGGTACTCC
This sequence comes from Echinometra lucunter, assembly GCA_029962745.1. Taxonomy (NCBI): domain Eukaryota; kingdom Metazoa; phylum Echinodermata; class Echinoidea; order Camarodonta; family Echinometridae; genus Echinometra; species Echinometra lucunter. The sequence goes on from CM057158.1 coordinate 5,267,266, forward strand.
CTTGATATTATTAGTCAAGCTTTAATATCAGCATTTGTTTTCTTTTGGTACTTTGTTATAAACAGGACTCTCATTATTCTGAATGAAAATGATTGAAAGTTCACCAATTCCTTCACAATTTTCAGGCTTATTCTTTCTTACACTGTAAACAAAGCTGATAACATACTTCACTACTATTTGAGACCATGTCAAAATGTTTAATGCCACAGTAGAAATGTTGCTTTCTACTATGTATACATGTACGTGCATACCATGCCAGCTTCTCAGGAAGATATTTTTGCCATTCCAGACAGTTTTGCCAGATTTTTACATTTATTTACCTCACAATTATTTTTCAAGGTCATACCATGATGAATGGATATATGCCATTTCATGATAAATATTTTTAAATTTTATACACCATCTTATAAATGAATTAAATAACTGAAATATGTCATTTCAAAATAAACTGTATAAATTTTACAAGCCATCTTGTGAATAAAGTTGAACAGTTTAAAGTTTCAAAGTTTATCTAGTATTATCTGCATATTTTATTTGTACATTTCAGTGTTATTTGATTGTTTGCTTCAGTCTGTAATTAAGTAATCATTAATTACAGACTGAGGCAAATAATTAACAAAAAATGAAACAATGATACCACATATATTTAATATATCCTTTATATTTCATTATAATACATAAAATAAAAATTGTGTAATAGTATAAATATATAAAACTTTCCTATCTGTACACCGGAACCAAGGACACACACTTGTACTTCTTTCTTTCAAAAGGCTTTCTAAAAGACATGCATGATCACAAATTACAATACTGATGCAAAATTAACTATTGCTAAAACATTCCTTGAGCTTCCTATTGCTCTTACATGTATATGAAACAATACATCTTTGGCCGAAATTCACAAAGGTGGTTTAAATTTAGTCCATGGTTTAGGCAAATTTTTGTGGTTTATGTAAATTCATGCTTAGATTAATTTACATAAACCGTGGTCTAAACCATGGTAACAGGTGTAAATCTAGCGCCCTTTGCCACATGCGTGCGTTTATCATTGGACCTTTCTTAGTGTACGTGCTAAATCAAGCACACTTACACCACAAAATTTGCCTAAACCATGGACTAATTTAAACCACCTTTGTGAATTCCGGCCTAAAAGTCCAAAACACTGCTTTTCAAGTGTGCCTTGTTCGTAATTGATTTCAGGATAATAATTACAGCACATGATTTGAACAATATGAAATGTGGCATGCTAATATTTTTCATAATCAAAATAAAGAAAAAATGGCATACATGTAAATTCTATACACACATGAACAGGGTTATGTCACTAAACGAATGATGACAAGATAAATGCAACTGTGTCTTCTACATCCCTTGCCTACATTCAGTTAACTTCATGACTAGACTGTTCTTAATTATTGTGATAACCAGAATAAAGAACCCATAATTACACATCAATTGACCTCATTTACCTTTGACTTTTGACCCAACAATCCATAAGTCTGATCACTTTATCTCCTAATAGTCGAGCATATTGAATAGTTGAAATACAGTGATAACAAAACTAACAGATCTTTCATTTAATGCATATTGATCTCTATGACCTCTGTTCTGTTTGATTTTGTGAGAATTTATATTCCCATATTACCAGTTTGCCTCTTTCATGACAAAGACAACATTAATACACATATGTATTAGTTTTCAAGATCATTTTTGCAACTAATCAGTACAACTTTGTCTTTCAGTAAATCATATGGAGGCATTTGCTCCTAAAACCAACATCACAAAGAATCGCACGGATAGCACCAAATGAACTGAATGCAAGGTACATCAGCACTCACATACCAAAGAACAATGAAATGTGGAGAATCCAGAAATTGAGAAAAGAGGGAGAGAATCCATGGGAGGGCTAGGGGGTCTCTTGACACCAAGTTAGGATGCTGCTAAAGTCCAAACAATTATTTATTCCCCCCTCCCCCCCCCCCCCCCCCCCCCCCCACAAAAAAAGAGAAGAAGTAGGGCCGTCAAGCTGGGACACATGCTGACTCGATATCGGGCATGATATGCTCTTTAAAAAAAATGGATTCCATGGATTACATGGAGAAAGGTGACCACCCATGAAGGAATACTGGGCAGATTCTGAGATACCACAGCACCATTAACAATTTCCTACACCAACTAAATTCCTAACTTCAACCCTGAACAGGTTGAATACTATGCATAACAATTACCCTAACCCTAACCCTAAACCTAACCTAAAACCCAATTGCAACCATAAAACTTATCCATTTTCTTTGATGTTATAGAGTGGAGAGCAACATCTGGATCATAGTTGGAAAACCATCCTCAACCACTCTATTTCCTACCTACTTTATCACAGAAAGTTGTACAATCAAAATGCTTGCCAGAGACGTATACAGTGTTTGCCTCAAGTCAGCAAGCAAGCCTCACAAGGACCCCTGCTACTACATCATGTTACATTGTATTATGCATCAATCACTTGACTCTCAAATAAAAAGTTGAGGATTCAAATCTTCACTAAAATGTGTATGTCCATAGCTCTGCATTTAATCTAATGTTATATCACTTCACCCTAGGGTACTTGGCAGGATTTATTCTGTGAAATGTACTGTATGCTGATAACAGCTACCAAAGCAAAAGCAAGTGTGACAATAACTTTACTTCTTTGGAAGCACATAGGGAAGATATATCATAATGTGGTATGTGCTATACAAGAACAGGTCATTGTCATTAAAAATCTCCAAATTTTATTGTCCAAGAAAGGAAATTCTTTTTGCCCAATTGATCATGGGCCCGGCAGCCACTGAGCAGCGCCAGCTCGACGTTGCTCTATCCTTTTCAATTCGTTAACGCCAAAGAAGGTAGCAGCAACTCCCATCTTTTAACGTCTTTTGGTATGACGCGGTATGACGCGGCCGAGGTTCGAACCCGCGACTTCCCGATTGTGAGGACGCTCTACCTACTGAGCCAACACATCGGTACATTATAATTATTATTATTACTGCATCACATATTATCATTATTACTATTACTGCATCACATTATTAAACTCTCAAAGGGATGATGATGTTGCCGCCATATACCCTGTCACTCCGCTGTACATGCTGACAGACTATATATATTCTAATGTAACATAGACTGGTATACAAGAACCATTCATGGTCACGTTACAATAATACTGCTAATAATAATGGGTTCTTATATAGTGTTCATGTCTGTCTGGCTCAACACTTCTGGTGCTCCACAGTTATTCTTCTGTCTTTAGCACGGCTGCTATATTACGGCGCTCTAGCATTTCAAGGAATTTTTTCCTACCGTATACCCATTTACCACACCTGGGGGGTGTTTCATAAAGCTGTTCGTAAGTTACGCACAACTTTACGCCCGACTGGTGATATGTTCTTGTGCTACATGTAAATGACTGAGAATCTGATTAGCACCCAAGAACATTTTCCAGTCGTGCGTAAAGTCATGCGTAACTTACGAACAGCTTTAAGAAACACCCCCCTGGGTGGAGGATAGCAACTGCAGATTTATGTCTTGCCAAAAGATATCAGTGCCACTGTGGGACTCAAACTGCAGACCATAAGATCTACAGTCTGGTGCTGTATCCACTAGACTAAAACACCTCAATTATTACTATTACAGTCAAACCTGCTTTAGTGACTACCTGTATAGAAAGACCACCTGTCTATAAAGACCACAAATTTTGTTTCCCTTGAATCATTTTTCCCATTGAAACGTGTATTAAAGGAACCTGTCCTTAAAGACCACCTGCTCATAAAGACCGCTTTTCTTGTCTCTCTTGGGTGGTCTTTATATACAGGTTTCACTGTACTTTCACATCACATCATCAAAATTTGATGAGGATGATGGTGTCATGACCATATATCTTCCTTCACTCTGCTGTAGATACTAACAGACCTTAGCTTCAACCACAGGAAAGCTATGACGTCATTGTTGAAGATGATACAATGAGCTGGGGTCCTCTCTGCATCCCTGAATCCTGACATAGCAATCAGCCCTGTACCATAGAATCTGAAAAAATAAAATAAGATGGATCCAATAGATAGGTAAAATTGATTCCTCGTAATGAAACAGTTGCACGACACATGCGAAAGCAACAATAGCTCCATGGTCAATATCTTCCACTAACCGGGTTTTTAAAGCTCACGTACAGTTTGGGTTGCAAAAAGAAAATGGGCATGAAACTGGCTTAATACAGTCTCACACTGTCCCCCTTGCATGAAAAGATACATGTGCAAGTTCAAGTGATACTCAATTCATGATTTCTAGTGAAGTTTAGTGTAAATATCTGAAAGCAACGTAAGGCAAAGGTTTACACTCTGCCCCATGCTTGGGACCCGTCCACACAGACAGCCCTTTGCCCAAAGATCACAGCGTTCCGCTTGTCAAGTGCACAGAACCCTCATAGCTTTTTGGCATGTGTAGGCACCATATGATGCAAGTCAACGTCAAAATCTCTGGGTCAGGATCTTGACTATTTTTTTTTGCTTTCCAGTTATCTGATATTCCACATGAGGAGGAAAGAACTTCACAGTATCTTCATTTTGCTAGTTACTTGCTACCATGTATTTAGCATCTAAAAGCAAAGAAATCTGACAAAGAGTTTTTCAGGGCTTACCAAAACTGTTCATAACCTTTAACTTCAAGCATGGACCAAACATCAACCCAACAACTAATCATAACTGTAATAATAACTACATCAACCTAAACCCTCCAGCTTTACCAGATATATTGGCTTGAGCGAAACTAGTGAGAATAAAAATGTGTAGTCATGAAATCACTCACTGATGATATGGAAAGTGAGTTGTTAATAAAGGCTTGTTCACACATGAAACGGAAAACCCCCGCGGTAACCTCACTTTTTTTTTTTAAACAAATGTCACAAAATGAATGAGATATGAGGCAGCAATAAGGTGTGGACCAATCAAATTCTTATAAAGTTAGCGCATCATACGATGTCGCAACTGCTAACTTTTGGCGAAACTCTTTTTTTTTCTTTGGAGTTGACACGTTCATTATTATAAGTGGCATGGTTCACCACCCAGTACGTAAGCACTACAAAAAAACCACAGGGGGTTGTCATGTGGGTTTTCCGTAGGATATGTGAATGAGCCTTAAAGGATAACTGACTCTCACCTCTGCTTGCACCTTCTCAAATCAAGCCCAGTTTCTTGACCCAACAGTGTCATCCCACGATCATGAACCTCCAAGGGAAGGTGGAAGGGTTGTGATGTTCTGCTCTGTTCTGGAGATGGTTTCACAATCGCTAGATCCAGTTCCTCCAAAGCATATACGCTCTCCTGCTGGGCCAGATCCAGGACCATCGGCTCATCTAGATGGACTTCCATGGAAACCTTGGTGGCTGGTACATTCGGATCACCCTGTTATACAAGAGCAATATAACAATAACATCATTAAACAGAGCTAATAGTACTGATTTGTACGATTATTTCTGCCAAATACAAATCATTTATTGACTTAAACCTCACACAAAGGTGATTAATTTGGTCAAATTAGGGCATATCAGCCTTCTCAAATAAAGAAAGATGTTCTGAATAATAAAGGAGTACCCTTTCCCATGACAATGTTGTCCTACAATAAAAGTAAAAAAGCAGAAAGACCATACTTCGTCATCCACTTTTCTGGATTTTCTGCATTACTCAAAAGCAAATTATTCTGGGCCAAAGTTTAGCACAAAATATCTCAATTAAAGCTCTAAATGAATTACATTTCTCACAATCCATATGCCTGGTACCTTGGTAATGAAATGAAAATGATGAACACATCTGCCAATTGCCTACTTAGCTTCTCTTCTCCAACATGCAGGTACTACATTATTTTCCTTGGAATATCAAACCTGCCCCAACATAAGGAGTAACTGCCTAATGATCTCCTCCAGAAAACAATTTAAAGAGTTCTACAATTCTTGCTATCGACTATAGCTGAAAATGAGGATGTTACAAAACTTGGCTCAATATCGGAACCCACTCAATTCAGGTATCAAATGCATCACACTGCACCATTTGGCTTGACTACAATGCAAAACTTCATTTATCTATACTTTGATCACTTCCAATTTGCAATCATTTCTCATCATAAGTTTCACCAAACCACTATGGATGGCTCCTTTTAAGAGTATAACTGTCCCTCAGTTGAAATATCTGTCAGAATGATGGATTTTGTCGCATGGAAAACAGCGTCATAACTCAGGCTGCTAGCATGGCTGCAGGCGTATTCCAGCCTGGGACTGGGAAGAGTCGGGGAGGAAGCAACGAGCATCGGCAGTGTAAAAACTATCCCACAAAACACCACGCAAAGCGAGAATTTGACTTCCAGGTAATTTTTAGTGCAATAGTCGATAGAGAGAATTCCAAGCTTGATCTACCAAACAATTCATGTATACATTTATAGTATAAAAATTTTTTTCACTCACCGAGATTTTAACTCCTTTCATTCTGTTGCCCTCATATGTTACATAGATGAGCTCTATCCCGTGCCCTCCATAAGTTCCTTTGAAGATTCCTGGTTGGACAGGCATGTTATCTACAGCCTTAGGAGGCTCCAGACCCTTGAAGGTGCAAATGGAACTGTGATTTGAGAGAAGTTTTTTCATTTTATTTACTTCACTCATTTTCAATTCAATAAAAAGAAATTCACAAGCACACTAAAGCATTATCAAAATATGTAACACTTAAAAAGTTTACAAAATAGGTACATATTAGACATATGAATTGCAGTAACATGATGATAAAATATACAATTCACAATTGAAATAATGAGAGAAATTGAAAAGATTGGGAAATTTCACTTTTGTAATCTACAAATGCATCTGCATAGAGATTTACATATACAATTGCCCCAGACAATTGTAGTAACTTACATGTAAGTGAGATGAAAAATGAAAATATTGCACGGGATTTTTTTTTTAAGGTGGATAATAGGATTATAGGAAACTTAAATATGTTTAGGATTGCTTCCTGTGCATAATACCCCATACTTAGCATGGGGGACTTTAGAAACAACAATATCATGGGCAAATTCTCTCCTGCAGTTGTACTGATGAGGGTAAACAATTTTGATGCAAATTTTCAACTTGCCAAATTTCTTTTATCCTACTATAACACTCTATGGGATGTTACATATCATAATTCACTGCAATTTGTCAAAGATAGCAAAATTCCTGCAAAGATGCCATACTGTCTACAGAAACTACAGCTTTTCAAGCATTCCGCTTTTTTGTAGTTTCCTTTTTCTTTGTCAACATATTTTGTACAATTACTATTTAAATGTATCAAGTGTAGTATTTTATGAAATTGAAATAAAGAATTGAATTGAATTGAATTGAATTGGCACCTACCAGAGATGCCTGCACATAGCCACATACATGTACATGTACTTGCATATGATACGGAGTTTGGTACCCTGAAGTACCAACTCAAAATTCACTGTTTCGCTGAATTACTTAATTTTTTACAGCACTGTATACCCTGGGTGCCAAAAGCATTTGAAAGTAATTTTTAAAGTGTTATTCAAAAGGATTTTAATGAATTTAAGAAATCTGTCATCATCGACATCATAAAAGAAGGAAAATCAGCTTTGGGATCGCCGATCATGACATAAAAGTTGCCTGACAGCATTGCAAAACTGTATTCTGATGGAGGAAAGATGGCGCTACACAACGCTGTACCCAGGTTATGCGTGCCAAATATGCAGAATAAAAATAATCACATCTCACATGGGACTTTATCAGAATAATTTGCAAACAACAACAACAACAACAAAAAGCATACACAAAAGAACAACCAAGTGGCATTTCACACATGTCTCATACATGTGCCTGTAACAATTAACAACGGGAATGCACTTACTCAAATTCACTCAGCTTGATGTACTTCATTTTAAGAAGATCTACATGGAAGTCAAAGGTTTGATGGAAGAGGTCAGCCGGTTCTATACCCATCTCCTCCTGGATCCAAGCTCGTAACTCATGAATACTCTAGAGAGAGAAAGAGAGAGAGAGAGAGAGAGAGAGAGAGTGAAAATTGTGGATTCGTTTGAATTAGTCTCAGATGGCTTATTCAAAATGAATATCATGGCAGCTAAAAGCTGAATTAAGATTCATTTACACAATATTTGACATAAAATATACATAGTAATCGTGACTGTTATAATATATCAATAATAATAATAATAACATGATTAAGTATCAGTATAGACTTAGGTGTTGATGATAGAAATATCTTTACTTATACTTGAGAGGGAGAAAGAGATAGAGAGGAGAGATATAAGTTAACTAAATGTATTTTGTTACAGAATTTTGCTACATTTCGCTACATTTTGTTCAAAAATCTGAATTTCATCATCATATTATTATACTTGTATGGGAAGGCATTGTTCAGAAGAATTGCTTTTTACATAACATACTTTGACTATGGGGTAAGAAAATGTGTAACTTCCAAGAAAATTGAGAAAATTTGAAATTTCATGTACAAAGTGAATGGAGACCTGCTCGCATATGATGTCATCAGTGTTGCCAATTTGCAGAGCCGAGAGTTATTTACTAGAAAATGTAAATGAGTGTAGTTTTCTCATTCTTTGACCGATTTTGCTCATTTTTTTTTTTTAAATGCTGTTCAAATTTATCTCCTTTTATTAAAACAGTGAAACTTCTAGGGTGGACTTTCCATTGAACAACAAATTCATCTACTTTTTGAATATTGCTTTGCAGTGATACATGTAGGGCAGAAAATATGATTATTCTCTCTGAGAAAAATTGGTAGCAATAATTCTCACCCCTCTCCTGTTAACAGATGCAATATGTTTCTCTGGTGCACAGCACTTGACAGTGAATTCTGGCTCTGGTTTCAAAGAATTCTAAGAATGAGAATTGAGAATGAGATAAATGATTCATTACAACATTATACTATGACATTCAAAGAGGATTTAAAAGAAAACAGAATTAGGGAACTGTAACACTGAGTTGATATTCTGATAAACATATTTTTGCGAAATTTATCATTTTGTCGAATTAATCACAAAATTGACTGTGCGATCAACTGCTAAGCTTTGTGTTAAAGGACAGAGGTTTAATGTGTTACATAACTTACATTACAATACGCAAAGGTAAAATGACTATAATCACATCTTTTACAAATTTTACACAATATAATGTCACAGACTCTCTCTAGCTTTTGTAAGCCATTGCACCAAGTTACCGCAAGGCATCTGCAAATAACTGATTTTCCTCAACCACTTTCAATTACAGATATGTGTTCACTTCTGCACAATATTTATTGAATAACTGATTTGCCTCTTCTTGGCATATTTACCTTTTAGTTAGTACTGCATCTGCAGCAAATGTTATCATATTGAATCTACAGGCTACAATGTACTCATACTTCAACAGCATCTCTTTACTTCAACAGTCTGCAATTTTCAATCCATTTAATACAACACATCTTTCCTATAACACAAAGTAGGACTAACGCAATAGATCTTCATCAAATAAATGGAACAGCAACATCCAAAGAGGTTACTAATATTATTATCTAGCAAAACACAGGGTTAGTTACCGCTATAATTTGTAGTTTATGTGGTCCATTCTTCCCTTTCACACATTCCACATGAACCCGACCTTCCTGAGGATCCAATCGGACTTGAAACAAGTTCTTCAACCTGAGGGGTAAATACACCTTGGGATCAACAGGTGTCAGGTATTGGACTGCTTTGATCATGCCTTCTGTCATCTAGGATAAAGAAAACAGAAAGTTTCACTATTGAGTGCTCTAAAATAGTGCTGTACCACTATGGTTATTATCTAAAGAAATAACACTCATTTTCAAACTCCAGCTTATAAGTTTTTCTCTCCTCTAACAAACCACTACAAGGTCGTTCAAAGAAATTATTCCACAGAGGTTTCAGAATGCAACTGGCTGGCCACTTCTATGCTAAAAGAGTAGTTGAATCGTGGAATACTTTGCCAGAATATGTAGCATTTGCATTTACAGTGGCTAGTTTCAAGAAGTTTCTTAGAACCCTTCCCTTTGGAGGGGTAATCTAACAAGATTACCAAGTAAATACATACTAACTTAAGTATCTCATTAATAGCCAATAATCAAATAGTGAGACGGCAATATTTGATAATTGTCCTATTGTCTCAGTGTCAGTAATCAAAGCGGAAATGGAAGAATTCTACATGTATTAGCCTCTGGCTACTATGCTCCCCAAGAAATGTACTATCAAGTGCTAAACTGTAAGTAAATGTCAAGTCTACGAATGAAAATGCACTATCCAGTACTTTGATAGGCTACATATGAACAATACTAAAATAATATCTTGTTATTATCTTTATCATTGTGAGAAACATCAAAATGTTGCAACAATACTCTTTTACGTTTACACCACAACCATGCTACCAAACGCTCATCACATCCCATTGATTACAATGTTAAAACATTCCCTCGAACACAAAAAAAGGAAATTTCATTCAAAGTTTATTGATAAGTAAATAACATTGTATGTTTCTTCATTTTTAAAACTTCTTAAATTATTCATCATGAAACATTTGATTTGTACCAGTAAACTTTAAATCTTAGACTGAATGATAATAATAGTTTCTTATATAATACATAAAGTCTCTATGCGCTTACCTGGATTTTGACCAAACCTCCATAAGGACCCATCTGAGGCTGCCATACACCAAGTAAATGCCCATAGGGGTACAGAACTATGGGGAAATATTGAAAGGAGAGTAGAAAATACAAACTCTTCTTCTCCATCTACAATTACAGTCAGGACACTTTCATCGCTACTTCCCTCTTCCTACTATTCATTGTTTTTTGTTTTAATTCAGCCCTTTTTACAGCAAGCATTTGTCCATGTTTCTTTCTTCATGCCATTCAATCCAAATATGCCTGCTATACTATTCAAAACAGTGTGAAATAAACTTATTTTGTAGGTAACCCTTTGTATCTCTTCCATGGCAACAAATGGTATGTATGGTGTTTATCGTACCAGCAATCCAGCTGCTCATATGATGAACTGATGACAATATTGAGGAACATTAAATGACCAAAAGATTATGAAACATTATGTGATGGAACAGTTTAAACAATGAACTTATTAGCTTTCTATTCAGGTATGGTTACCTTTAGTGTAGAGAAGTCGGTAGGATTCCACTCCCTGCACTTCTGCATCAATGCCAAATTCTGATGATAAAAAAATCAAATTAAACTTATCATCTTCAGATGGAAATCGAAAGCAGTTTGCAGGTGTATATATTTTTTAATAACAGTCTTCAATGGCCATAATGTCCCAGCAAAATGTAAACAAAATATTGATATTAAGTCTTGTCCCTCACTGCAAAGGCATTTGATAACACTGTCATCAACCCACAAGTATTTTCTTTTTCCTGAATGGTCATGATCCATTTTAATTGTATTACTGGGAAACATGTGTACTCTTTTCTACCATAATAGTTAGAGAGCCTTTGAAGAACATATAACTGTAAATAACATTCTTGTCGCTAAAATTTCCAAGCAGGTAAATGATGGGACCAACCCTTTTTGGATCATTAATAATTATAAAGGACAGTTTCAAGACCGAAACTTTAAAAGATATAATAACCACCCTCTTGGAACAAAACCATACTTGCCTTGAAGTATTTTCATTTTAAGTTTGATACTTAACACCTTACATTTTATTTTTACATATACATCTGCCATCCTATTTTGTGCAGCTATGGGCCTATGTGTATTCACTTACTGCTGGTCCTTAATAAACTGCGAGTGGTTCACGCCGAGTTTAAAAAACTAGCTTCCATTCTAAATACAGACCAAAGTACTCTCACATAATTTTATTTGCGTACCGTAAATTGACATCGCATCAGTACAAAATACATAACTTACAATATGACATAAAATAATAGTTCACATTTGTGAACACTAAACACAGTTACAACAAATACTCATAAGGCCCAGGACAATGATTTTAAGATCAGGCAGGGCCAACAGGTATACGAATTAAATTAGACATTGAAATAGATGGGTTAAATCATAGTAAATTGGAGTTGTTTGACCACTGTAATGGGATAAATATTATCAAGTGGAAAAAAAAAATGATGTTGGGTATCGATGACCAAGGATTGAGAATTATTCTGTACCTTCTTTGCATTTTAATAGCCAGATGGCCTCTATTAGTGATGCTTCATGAAATTTCTTGCAGGTTTGGGCCACACTTGCCAAGTCCTTGCCTCGCAGCCTACAGAATACACTAGTAATCAGCTCTGGAGGAAGGTCATCTATCTCCATCACGGTTAAGTACGGCAAGGGTACTGGTCCAAGTCAAGGGTACTGGTCCAAGCCTTTCCTAGAGATCTCTCATTCCTGACTATGGACAGCAGGAAATGAGAGAGAGAGAGAGAGAGAGAGAAAAAAAAAGAAACAAGAGCAGAGAAAAACTAGCTCTAAAAAGCTTCAAATGAGCTCTGGTAAAGCAAAGTAGAAGTGAGGAAAAAAGGCATTAAAAAAAACAATCACTGAGAGACTATCAGTGCTGAGAACATCAATGATCAAACTACCAGTTAGAGCACTTGTGAACAGAGTTTTATTCTATAGATGGTCTACATTGATTTAGGAAATCTTATTTAACATGATGATCTTGATTAAAATGACAAAAAGTATAAATTAAATTTTGGTCATGAATCATGATAAAGGTTAGTCGATATAAAAGGAACATCATAGCTCAATAACTGTTTGTTAAATCAAACACTGAGAGATGATGTAACACCTGCCTACAGTGCCTAGCTGAGCTAAAAGTAAAGAACATCATTTGGGTGTGGAAAATGGAACAGAGTACAGATCGAGGCATCAGAGGCGCGTTTCTCAAAACCATCAACATTTCAAGCTTTCAACACTGTTGCTTAATTTGTCCACCAAGTCTAAGTCAATGTTTCGCAAAACAGCGAAAACCTACCCGACAAAATGATTTGTCACTACTTTGTCAGGCTGTGAGCAGCGAAAAAATAAGAATTTTAATTTGTTACAATATTTCTTGATTTTCAAGCACCGATTTTGTTGAAGTTATTACTCATGTTGATATAGAAGTACCACCAAATTACCCTATATTTTCTCATGACATTTAAACCTTTCCCAAGTAAATGGGATTAATATCATTAACATCCATTTACCATAAAAGACAGAGCAGTCTGTACCAGACCCATAAGAATGATGACAATTCATCATGTACCATGCATTTCCTCTATATATTTCTCATTTTTACAAAAAGTATTTATTGAAACCCTAGAAGGCTAGAACATAAATTTTCGAATGAATTCAGTCAATTCATGTCAAAATGTTGGTCATAAAATATCCAAATTCAGCATTTTCTGAAAGTAAAACAAAATTAGGGTATGCTTTCAATAAATCTGTCACTTTTTTTTATAACTACAAATCTTGATTGGCAGATCGCAATAGCAGCTTTTAAGTTTTTCATGTGAATGGAATGTTAATAAAATTTTCTTAAATTTCCACCGACATTGCATATATTTTGGAACAGCTAGCCCAGAGCAAGTTGAGTCTCTGTGTCTGGATAATTGACGATAAATCCAGTGGATTATAATGAAAACTATGTTTTTTGCAGAATAGTGTTGATAAATATATCATGAATTTGTGAGATGTCTGCCTTTCGTGAAACACTTTTGTAAGCTCCATGACAGCTACGTAGATCACTGACAAGAGTTATGACTATCATGGCGCAGTTGGTTTGATGAAACATATATAGTATAGTCAGTGACACTCATAGGGCCAAACATGTGTGGGACTGTAGCGAACATTCACTGTTGCAGCAGTCAAAAAACAGACAACAAAATTGCCCTAAGTAAGATTTTATTTTCTTAAATTTGCTAGATTATCTGATTCAGGGACTCTTCAACTCTTAATATGTCACAAATTTCAGGATTCAGAGTTGAAAATGAAATTTTGAATAATTATTTTCTTCTCATGTATGATTTTCTACCAAGCCCAAACGCCTGGGAATACACACAAAAGCTACTCAAGCTTTTCCCCCGCAATGACTACTATGGAGTACAAGCTTATCACAGATAAGCTTGTACATGTATAAGTGAGTCAGTGATTATAATTTTGTATTACCAGACAGCACTGTATTACTGACCATGCGCATTTATGCATCCAAAATTAATTTCCTATGCTAAGAACTATGCAACATTCTCCCACAGGAAATTTCAAGAGGAAGATGACAAGAACCAGGCAAAAACACTTATGTAATATTTTTTTCTCAAAAAGCAAAAAATGGTCAAACTAGCTGATTGTTGATTTGGTACATTTTCCAACTCTTTCCCATAGGAAATGAACGTTCAGTAATACAATTCAATTTTTAGGTCACCAAAACGTCGCATATGCTGAGAGGGGTGCAATATTGGAAGGTAAAATGGGATCAAAGACTGCTTGTCTTTGAAAAATTTTTACATCTTCATTTTCTGTAAAGTTAGGTATTTAAATATGCATGGTGGAAGTTTGATAAACATTTAGAGAATATTGTATTTGATATGACTGAATCTATGAAAAGTGTTCAGTAATAGGTTACACTTCCATATTATGTAACAGTTAGATCTAAGCGTCCCCGGGATCGGAACAGAACATCAACCATGACAAAGAGGACAAATGATTTATTAATCTATGGTTGGACCTACTACTCATCGACCGCCTTTAATTGGTTACATCGTATCTCAGAAAATATTTGTTGGTTTTCCCTTACTTTCGTCTTGCTTGTGCAGAAAATGCAGCAGAGTAACATCTCATGTTCAGATTGTGGACTCATACGATACGCACGGAATTCTCGGCAACAAATGCATGTGATGTTTTTCACTCGGCGCCTGTGTGAGTTCATTATTTTTTAAAAAATGAAGAAAAAAAAAGAGATGCCAAAAAATTATCCTTAAAATACCAAAATTATTTAAAAGAAATAATCAACAAAAATAAAGCTAACTTAGTTGGTGATAATAGTCAAGACTGACTGATCGCCATTCAACACGAATCAACACACTCTGTATTGATAACGCACGTATTTATCATTTTCATCATCAAAGTTTACAAAAAAATAATTAAATTCTATTATTTCATCCTAATTTCTTTTGGACTTTGGTTACGATAGCCTGTTTGATTACTGTGGGGTACTGCGCCAAGCTCCACGCATACTTTCTGATTTCATGAGCAGGAAAGCATTGCGCGAAGGTGGTCGGTTTCAAAAAAGGTGGTCGATGAGTAGTAAAGATACCATACAACCTGAGCTAAGCTAAGGTCCTGAGCATAGACCCAAGTAACTAACGTTAGGCCTAATGTTACACCCATCATATATTTTTACAAATTAATGGACTCATAGAAATTTCTGATTTCTTTTAAGTGACATGTAACATTAGAGTTATGGCATGCCTACGTCCAACTGGCAGCACCGTGTACCGTACAGGAAGCCAGCCCATTCGTGACAGGAATTATTTAAAGCCTAATTTGATCAGCTTTTATTCTTCAAGTTGGCAACACCAACATTTTTCTTTTATTGCTAGAGATCTATAGACCTAGACTACTCTACATTTTTCTTATAAAACATCATGTATCTGAAATAAATATAAATTGACAGAATGGGTAATATCGTGTTTCAGGCCCCACCTCTAGATCTAATATAGTTTGAATGTTGGGCTGATTCCCACACAAAGTACATTTCAATAGTTGATCGATCATGAAACTCACTTTTACATTTTTACATTTTCACCATTTTACTCCATCGACCACTCATGTCACTAATATATATACTTGTGTTTACGGCCCCACCAAACGGGATTATGATAACATTATCACGGTAGTGGGGCTGATGGGCATCAGCCCCGCTGCTGTGTTAATCATATTGGAATCCCGTTTGGTGGGCCGTAAACATGAGTATATATATACGGTGCTCA
This sequence comes from Echinometra lucunter, assembly GCA_029962745.1. NCBI lineage: Eukaryota > Metazoa > Echinodermata > Echinoidea > Camarodonta > Echinometridae > Echinometra > Echinometra lucunter. The sequence goes on from CM057158.1 coordinate 5,283,278, forward strand.
TCAGGCCCGCTGCTGTATTAATCATATTTGAATCGCGTTTGGTGGGGCCGTAAACACGAGTATATATAAGAGAGTTTTAATAGATTATAATGATGATAAGACGTGATGATCGATCAACACATTTTTATTTCAAAATTGTAATGGAAAGTCCGTCGTCTCCTATTTCTGTGGTCTAAGTTAGGTCAGGAGACATAATAATCGATCATGATGTATGTGGGCATCAGCCCCACTCACCATGCATTAATTGAGTGGGGCCTGAAACACGATTATGCCACAGAATGTATGATGAAAAGTCATAAAGTTACCAATTTGCAGGGAAAAATGGTAATTTGAACATTTTCATCGCTTTGCCAATTCAAGGATTTTAATACTTATTTTCCTTTTAAAAAATTTCAGCATCAAACAACAAATATTGATGCAACGAAAATGGACACAGTATGTGTAGAATTTTTTGCTCTTTCTGCTCCCGGGGGGGGGGGGAAGCCTTCTTTTTTGTCTTTGGATTAAACAAAAACTATGCATTGATTTGTGCTAATCATCATCAATATTTGTTCGCTATAATATTGTCTAACAGTTTGTGCTAAAACATTTCAGAGATTTGCTCGTGAACTTTTTCAAATGGCTGTTTAAAATCGACTCTCCGGATATACAACCTGTCCGGACATCCAACAACTGGGTATATATAATGCGTGGTGGGTATGTGCCGCGGAGAAGACCCCCATTTTTACACTCAAATTTCCGTTCCAAAGCATAGCATTTTTATCTTATTGAGAAAAAGAACAAAGAAAGCCGTTTCAAAGCATAGCATTTTCTTCTTATCGAGAAAAAAGAAGACGGAAATCCGTTCCAAAGCTTCGCATATTTTTTGTTACGCTGTTCCGACCGCATTGATCCGCTACAATGAGCTGCATTTTTGGTGAAAAGCGGCCCGCAGAGCGCTGTCCGACCATTGCCTCTGCGCGAGCGCACCCAGCGCCCGTGCCGCCGGGCTAGCTGCATGCACGTATGCCTGTTCCATAGCATAGGGATACATACGCACTCACACGCAGGTGAACCGCTCCAAAGACCCCCGTTTTCACAAACATTTGTAGTTCCGAAGCCCGTTCCGAAGACCCTCCTTTTCACAATAAGCCCGTCCCAAAGCCCCCGTTTTTTGTCTCGCCCGCGGCACATACCTACCACTTTTGGGGTCGAGTTGACCCCCCCCCCCCCCCCCCCCCCCCGGGTTTCTGCTCATGTATTTGGTATGATTTTTAGGGCTCTGCATCAAAAGTTATTAGACCAAACCTCAAAATGTGGACCCTCTGTCACGAATGGGTTAAGAAGTAGGCTAGCTAGGCTAGATCATGTAACATGTCATTAGTCAGATCTAACAATTAGATCCAGGGGTTAGGCCACTTGCACGAATGCCAGGTTATCATCAGATAACCTTGCACTGAATTAGGCCTGTACAGTGGAAATTGCTGACAATAGGAAAGTAGTGTTCTCTGTCACATTTCTGGGACAGAGGAACAAGAGCAGTGATCAGAAAAAGATTTCTCAAAATTCATTTGATGAAGATAATTTAGATCCAATTGAAGGAATGGAATGAAAATAGGATATGTTATCATACTGGGTGTAAAAAGCAAACATTTTCCAAGAATTTGTTGATTATTTTAGTGATTTCTATCTCCAACTATAGAGGGCAGCATTTCACATAAATTTGCACAGCTCACCATACCAATGGCTCCCTGAGTGGGGTTAGGCAACATCCATTCACTTATTCAGATTTGCTCGCGACGTAACGCAGCAGCCAGCTAAATTTCAACATGTTTAAGACTAAATTTTAGCACTGGTAATGGTATAAGGAATAAATTCAACTCAAGTAAGTTCGATACGAAACCCTGTGTAAAATACATATGAAGAAGTACCCGGTACCTGGAAAAATATGAATTCATGCAGTCTTGGTTTCTGCTTCTTAATCCTACTACTATACTCCTCCTAGCGTTAGATCCTCTATCTCGGCCTCGAGCTAGCTCGCTCGAGTCGAGTCGGCCTAGCTTCGCAACATGAACAATATACAGGCTGCGCTTATTGCGTAATGCATGTAAGCTAGTCTTCGATTCACGCACAAACTTTTGTTTGACATTTTTCAATTAAACGTATGGCTAAACCAGGGACAAAAGCCTTAAGAGTGTGGTAGACTACCGAGTGTCTACCCCGGGGTGTCTACAAGGTCTTACTTATCCAGCAAGGTTTTTTAGTGCAAACTCTCAATAACATTTCGCACTTTGCGTTACGAAAAGCCAAAATAGACCTACACCCTCTCGAGAAAGCAAAAGTAGTTCAACATGAGTTTAAGAAGTAGTGTCAAGAAAAACTCATACCATTTTTAAAAGAATTTTTCATTTAAAAGCAGAACAATCAGAGAATTTTAAGCTCAAAAGAAAATCAGATAACCCACAAGATCACTGTTTTTTCTTGTGTGTGGTTTTTTTTTTTTTTTTTGGGGGGGGGGGGGGGGGGGATCAGAGGCCCGGGAAGAGGTTTTCAACTGATGACCGATTTATTTAGCAAATGTAGCCTCTAAGGACTATAATGCCACCCATGGTACAACCATGAGAGAGAGAGAGTGGTAGTCAAGAAAGATATTGTAGTCAAATTAACAGCTTTCAACTTAAAGCTTATAAATAGCCTACGGACGGCCTGATCGTTTTCATTTCTTGCTGACTGTTAATAATAAGCAAATTTTAATCCGACAGTGAAAATTTGCCTTAGGCCTATAGGCGAAAAAGAAAGAAAGAAAAGACCAAAACTTCAATAATCTCACTAGATAAGTTGACCCAGTCACACTACGAAACTGAGGCTGCATAGGCCTAATTCCAGAATCACAAAGAAAATTTTAAAAAATAGTGCGTATTTGGAAAGAAATTAAAAGCCATGATAAAAGGACTTGAATGGCGCAACAAAGAGGCAAGACCCAGGGCAAGACATGAATTGAAGTGCAATCACAAAAAAATTATGCATACTGCGCAAAGAAAGAAGAAGAAAGATAAAAGAAGCAAACAGTTGCCCGGTAGCAAGTGACGCCACATGAAGGAAACCAAAACATTCGTGCGTATTTTGAAAAGTAATTAAAGTAGTTAGAATGACGCGATAATAAGAAGCATAATTTTAAAGGCGCCAAAAAGATAAAAACAGAAATAAATCAAAAAAGCGCAAAAAAAGGGGGAGGGGATATGCGCAAAGCAGTAAAAGGAAAAAGGCGATATATATATATATATATATATATATATATGTATATGTATATATATGTATATATATATATATATATATTGAAATTTTATACATATACGTATACGTATGTATATATAAATATGTAAATATATATATATAAATATATATATATATATATATATATATAAATATATATATATATATATATATATATATATATATATAAATATATATATATATTTACATATTTATATATACATACGTATACGTATATGTATAAAATTTCAATATATATATATATATATAATATATATATATACATACATATAATTTTAATATATATGTGAGGATAAGATAAGGTGGAACACGGACGTAGCTGAACTTCAAAACTATTACAAGCTTCCGAGATGGTGGCAAAGTTGCCAGTTCAAGGATCCCCATAATAAGGATTTGCCTAAAACTTTCAACGTTCATAACTCTTGAACAGATTGTCCGATTTTCCTCAAACGTTTACTGTTTCTTCTTCTTCTTCTTCTTCATTCACTGGAAGCACACTGATCAATGTCTGGGTTGCATTCTCCTTTAAGCTTGTAGCCATGAATATGTGTGCTGGTGATATATATGTTTTGCTGTAAGTTGCCTACGGCACGCTCACAAGGACATGTGTAATACATGTATATATATATATATATATATATATATATATATATATATATATATATAAACACACACACACACCTCACAAAAAGTAACTAACCACTTTGTCTTTGGATCATAGCTCAAGTATGGCATGTTGCATCAGACAATTTTTAACAGAATTCGAAATGAAATTTAATTCCAAACATTTTGACACTTCATTTGTTGAAATCGAATTAAGAATGTGAGCACAACGGCTTTTCATATGCAAATACCCTCAAATTAAAAGTTGCAGCAATCCCTATTGATATGGCAGTGTATATTCACAGAATATAGCTGGCTGTCAACTTCATCTCTTTGTTTTCGGACATTAGGGTATAAACAAAAACACAGAGGTGGTCTACAAAAATTAATGACAGTCAAAACATGTGCCGATCAACAACAACAACAACAACAACAACAACAAAACAGATCATGCATGAGGCAAAAGTGTCGGCGCTCAAAAGGATGCCAAGTTGTCTGAAAATGAGAGATGGCATATTGCCGGACAGACAACTACCTAGACATCCTTTTTTTCAAGAGCGCTGACACTTGACATCCGTTGCCTTGTACATGCACCTCTGTTTTTGTTTACCCTATTGTCCGAAAACAAAGCGATGAAGTTGACAACCAGAAATCCATTCTGTGAATCTAGAGACTGTCATATCAATAGGGATTGCTGCAACTTTTATTTGGGAGGTATAATTTGCATATGAATCGCCATTGTGCTCCCATTCTTTATTCGATTTCAACAAATAAAGTGTCAAAATGTTTGGGATTAAATTTTTTTTTAAAATTCTGTTAAAATTTGTCCGATACGACACACCATATTTGAGTAATGCTCAATAGACAAAGTGGTTAGTTACTTTTTGTGAGGTGTGTACATCACATGTATCTTCAGAAACTAAGGCCGAGGGCCGGGTAGGCCGAAAGCTTGTAATTAAAGTTTTGAATTTCAGCTACGCCCCGGCTACGTCCGTGTTTCGCCTCATCTTATCCTCACACTTGATCTATCCGATAGCTTCGCAATATTCGTTTCATCTGTTTGCAATATACGGATCATGAGCAACAGGCCTATATAGTTGCTGTGACATTCAGGGGCGTATGGCGGGGGGGGGGGGGGGTACACACACACATTTTGAGGTGGACTCATAATTATTTTTATTATGGGTACAAAAATATCATACGAATGGGCTAATCATCCCCCCCCCCCCCGGCCCTCCAGAGAGGTATGAGCTAATGCATAGATTAATATTGAAGTAGGAGCATATGCACCATGTGCTTGAACTCATTACGGTTAAAGTCACATGCCGGGCGTGCCGCACAAAACACGAAGTTTGTCTAGATATAGACAAACTTCAAGTATATGATGCACAAAATGAAACTAGCTATAGGCCTACACATGCAAATAGCATAATAATTTGAACATTACTGGTATCAAGTTATGGTTGTACCATTGGTACCGTGGCATCCTTTCTATTTATTTAATTTTACAAGGGATTATTTCATCTATTTATTTTAATTTTACAAGGGATAATATTTTTAGCTAGAGCGGGGCATATCGGGAAAATTCACATAGGTTGCATGTGATAGGTAAAAGTGAATCTTTAATTGTGTTATATAGATTGGCACGGTTTCAAGAGAAGGTCATCAGGTGCGCCGCCGCCCCATCTGCCTTCTCTGCTTGTAGTACATGTATATGGCCTCTTCACGGTAACGGATTTGTCATTAATATAAACGTAGGCCTACGTATGCACGTGTTAGGAACATCAATGAACAGGGGAATCTGCTGAAGATTTCTCGAATATAACGCGCCGGCTGATAATAATTGAGGCGGGTGTGGGTCTTTTGCCTTTTGGTTAGTACACGTCTCTAAGCTATATAGGCCTAATCGTGGTGTGGTACCAGTTTAAAAATGATTTTATAAAATTTGATTTAATAAACTCAGGATTTCATGCATATTTGCTAAAGTTTCCCTAGAACTGAGAAGCTTCAAGGAACGTGCCCGACATAGCAACAATTTATGTATTCAAACTGGATTCCTCTCATCCAGATGCCTATATGCATAAATAAAAGTGAACTAAAAAGTTGGTAACTATATGCAATCTGTGGAGAGAAAATGTGCATAAATTTTAATACATCAGTAAACAGATCTATTCCTTGCGCTCGATACGTATTTCTGAAATGAAGTTTTTCTTTCATAGTCTTTCTTAAAATATTAGTTTAGATTTCAGAAAATCCCCCTTAGTTTGGTGGGAAAAAGTGCTACCTAGCTCATATGGCAATTCCAATTAACTGTTAGTATATTTTGCAAAGTAGCGGAATATGTGATCGCATGCAGTGCGCATTTGACTTTTAATCTTAATGCAAATTAATTGCACGCATGATAAGATTCTCTACAGACAACACGCTTCACGTACGAATTCAGCCAATCAAATTTATGCGTGCGCTCGGGAATCATGGGAAATTCTCATTTGCATTCGGTATTACCCAGAGTGCACCAACAAGAAACGCCATGATGTCGTGCGATAGGCGTCAAGTGAAGTAACTAAATTTGAAATTTTGCTTGATTACGATTGGGAGGAAACATAGATTTTACATCGTATGGAATGTGATGTAGTGCCTCAACTTTTGACCGAGTACCGAGGCAATTGGCGCTCTCCAAAGTGTTGAAATGATGGTTTGAAATTCAGTTTCAAATCTCGTACCGCGAGGACATCTTTTTGTGCAGAGCATGTTAATACAGGCAAGTTTGGTTTGTGTATTGTGTGTGTGTTTTCAATGGCGAATCGCATTGCGGATCGGTCTCGGTGACTCGCGCTTGTGTGCTGCGACATTTCTGCGCGTTGTACTGTGTGAACGTGTGTATCGGATGTGTGTGTGTATGTAGATCCAGTGTGTGTAGGTTCATCACACTAGCAGTGCAGTGGGCCGCATATGCGATATTCATGAGCTCGAAGTGCAGTGCAGGGAGGTTTATGTGCATAGAGTTGTGTGAGGTTTGTGTGTTCACGGTGTACGACCCTCGCATGATCACCGGACGTGACATGTTTCTGTATGAAGTCCGCGGCTGGGGCCAGGCCGGAGGAGCCGGAGCGATAGTGCTGTACAAGCTTGCATATATTCGAAATTGCATGCTGCGCTGCGTGGCGGGCAGCAGTGGCCTTGTGCGGCCCGCTAAGTTAGTATGGGGTGAAAATTATATATGTGAATACCACCAACTCGCCTTGTGCTAGAACTGTGAGAATAAAAATGAAAGTATCTCTCGAATTTCGGACTCCTTTGGTTTTTAGGAGTTGATGTATAGTATAAATGTTTTCGTCACTTTTGGCACAAAATAATGCCTTTTAATATCATCATGGTTTTGAATCCCACTTTTCTCGCGCCATTTGTATTCTCATATTGCACCCTTCGTTGACCAATGAGTGATAATGCATTTGGCGCGCGGTACACGTACAGCGTGTTGTATAATTTTATGTATGGCGCGGGTTTGCAGGGATATGAGTCGTTCTATATCATCGAGAGTGTTTAGTTAAATTCGGGAATTTGATTGTTCATTCTCTATTTCAATTTTTGCCTCTTGTAGCTTTTCTGAATTATCCTTGAATTAAAACAATTACACTTGCTTTCTTAATTCATTTTGTTCAAAAGTTTGTATAAACTTGTATATTTGTTTGTCATATGTTTCTGTTCTGATTTTATGAATCTGCTTTAGTTTAATCTTATTTCAATATTTTGCCAATAACTTTAGTTCTACTAAAACAACCAGTGAATGAATTAACCATGAGTAAATAATGGTGTTTGTCAGTAGTGATCTGCATGCATTCATGGGGAATAAGAAGATGTTTGTGTATAGCCTATATATTTTTCTGATCATTGATGGGGAGGTACATATATATAAACTATATACAAATAATTAAATATTTTTCTTTCTGGATCTGGGCTACATGTATACTGTAGGTGTGATGAAAAAAGAACACATTCCTAAGAATGGAAAACACAGTATCACCCTCTCTTTAAATTGGCAAAATGCATGGAGTATATTTTCCAATTATTGCTACATTTTTTAATGAAATGTCATGTATATAACAATGACTATTTAAGTGACAGAATAAAAGTATGTCAAGAAGTTAAACAGATGCCATGCAGTTTGCATGGAGAAATAGTAATCTTGAACTATTAATAGTAATAATAAAGATTATAGTAACTGATGATGCTATTCATCATAATAATTATATTTTGTATGTTTAACAATAATAGGGAAAATAATATAACAATAATATAATGATAATAATAATACTAATAAGTAATGATGATGATGGTAATGAAATTTAAAAGTTGTATTCCCTGACAACCTAATTCTTGTGGAACTTATTGATACAACTCAGTTATTTTATATAAATGAAATGAAATGAAATCCTATGTATTTTTTTCTCTATCTCTCTCTCTCTTTTCTCTCTCTTGCTCATTATGTCTCAAAGATGCATTTATACTTTTTTTGTACATGTTTTATTGTATGATTTGTATGTTTTGTTTACACTGTATTATTGTTTATGAAAACCAGTGGAAAGCGAATTTCCTATTTTTCTCTCTCTGGACAATGAATATGGACAATGAATTTTACTCATACTTTATTGCAAAATGAGCAACAAAATTTACTTCAGTATTTATTTTCTTCAACATTTTGAATTTTCATTAGGATGGCATTTAGCAAATTTGATTTCAGTTCATGTCAGGTACATGTATTTTTTAGATATTAACATTTTTTGAAAGGGTTCACTGCAGACCTTGTGGAGCTAAACTTACTTTTTGAAACACAGGAAAGAATTGATAATTTTTAAGACAAATACATTTTATTTATTTAATTTCCAGGTGAAGATAAAACATATTTACAAAAGCCTATAATTACTTATTCCTGGAACATGATTATGGTTAGAGCAGTGAGCATCTGAATGAGCATTAGATTTTAAAAGGAAAGTGAAAGAAGTAATTTCTTAAAATATATACTTTGATAATGAACGTAGCATAGCATTAAAATTGTGGTACAGGTAATTATATTGGGGGAAAAAGCAACTGACTATTGTTATCTTTGATATTCTTTATTGTTGTTTTTATCATAATTATTATTATTGTTGTTGTTATTTCACTTTCTTCACAAATTCGAACAGTTATGATTATTGTTAACTGCAAAATCAATAAGCAGTTAATGTAAGAGATTGACATGAAATCTTTGAAACTGCTAAAGTTCATCAGTCTTAGTCTCATTTAACACTTTCTTTGGTTGAAGCGTGCACATGTATTCCATTATTTAGCTTCATATACTGTGAGCATTCAAAGTGAACACTCTATTTGAAAAGCCGTAACATCTTAATACTGGTGTAAATATGTATATACACTGTAACATCTCTAGTTTACGGTGTGTCAGGGTGTGGCGGAAAATGGCGTTGATTCATTTAATGATTTTGTTTATGATTTTCTTTTTTCCTTTTTAATCAGATGATCCTGGCTGTCTTCCCCTGTTAATTTTCTTTTTCATGTCAATGCCTAAAATCCGATGATTACTGAGGTCTGCTTTATGGACTAATAACTGTCTGTACATACAATGTGTATTTCTTGACTAAACCGCTTTTTATGTGGATGCGTAATTAGTTTCTAGATCCTATTATGTATATTTTTCGACGTGGTGTTGTTGCTGTATTCTTGATTTCATTGATGATATCATTGAACATTTTGTTACCAAACAGGGCCTCATGGAAGACAACCATTACTGGTGAAATGTGCTACCCTGTATAAATATCAGAAATAAATAAATGAAAAAATAAATAAAATAGCATATCACAGATCAGTGCAAGGTATGCTTTTAGGAAGAAAAGCTTTAGACTTTATTAAAGGACCAAATGTATGGTTTTGATTTTGGACCATATAAGAAGATAAATTAACTTAACTGTAGTTTGAGAAATTGGATAATTGTATGATTGAAGAGGGGATGTTGTATGACTTAAGTACAGGCAGTACATGTGTAGATCTCCAAGAAGGGAAATGAAGATAAAGAGGGGCAGACTGAGTAAGAAAAAAAAATGAGAGTTAAGTCAAAGCAGAGCAGAGGAAACCTTAACTTGATATGGAGATCTATAGAGCCAAACGGGGTGAGAATTATATTCTGGTTTGATATATTTGTCTTACGAGAATTTCAATTCTTTACTGAAAATTTGTGGAGTTTGGGCTGTGAACAAAATAAGTATAAGAGAGAGACAACATGTAGAGACAAAAATTCTGGTTTGATATGTTTGTCTTTGGAGAATTTCAATTCTTTACTGAAAATTTGTGGTTTGAGCTGTGAAAAATAACTATATGAGAGACACGAGACAAAAACTGGAAGAAATTTTTTTTTGCCATTGTAGTGTTGTGCCTTCAGATGACATTTAGGGGCTCCCAATCATCCCCAAGGTGTAAGAATGAGATTGAGATATCAGATAAACTCAGAGAGGTAATTAGAAAAACAAAAAACCTGCTTGTCATTTTAGTGGCATTTGACAAAAATCTACTCACATTGTTTTACAATGATTTCCTGTAAAGTAATTTGTAGTCTGCAAGGAGGAAAAGAGGAATAACCTTCAAAAGTAAAATACACTATACATTGTAAAGTAAAATTATGATAATCATTGATAATTAGAAAATTATAAAGAGAAAAGATCTTTGTCTGAAAAACTCAAATAGCTTAGGGGTGAAAAATAATATTAATGATTTAATGGTCACATCTGACTTGTTCTTTGAGAAATTGTTTAAAAGAACTCGGAAAAAAAAAATTATGTACCAGTTCTTGGAAGAAAGAAGTCAGAATAGTTTGATTGTACATGTATGCACGTATTGAATGGAAAGTCCTCCCTATCAAGTAAATTTCAGTAGAAACAGTAGGAAAATGGAAGAGTTCATTGTGATTATATTTCCACCAGTTCTATAAGAAGAAAGATATGAATTTAGGTTTTTTTCATGAATTGGGTATAGCTGTTAAATACTTTTGGATTTCAAATGGAAGTATTTTTTATAATTTTTGAAACACAAATTGGTCAAATATGACTACACAAGCCTCTTTCCTGTTTTATGATTGAAAAGTGAGTTTGGATTTGTTGGCAGTGTCTAAAAATGAAATAAGAATTTTTAAAAAGTAAATACAGGAATTCACATTTTGAGCAATTTTGTGAAAATGTTCATATTTTGCTGAAAACTTGTATGTACATGACTACTCTTTTGGTGCCAAATTGAAGCTATCACACTTAGCTTTATTATCTTACAATTGAAAATAAGTACATGTATGTATTTTTATACATGTATTATACATTATTATAGGGCAATTAGTAATAATACAGCGGCTCATAAAAACATTTGAGACCTCATACAATTTTGCCGAATGTTTCTTGTAGCTAGCCTAGTTTCTTGCAATGAAATAACATCATACTGTCATTGCACTAGTGGAGGGCAGAAAAGAGTTATGAAGAAAACCATGAGAAATAAAATTTCCTTATTCAACTCGATCTGTAACTATTTTGTTTTATACATGTACCTTGCGCCTTTTTTGAGTGCATATTTTGATTCTGATTTTGATTTCCTTTCCATAGACATATACTTTTCCTGTCATGGGGTAGGAGATACTTGGAAGTATGCATGCTACAGAGAATCATTATGTAATAAAAGTTGGTGACCTTATGACACATAAATTTGTTTCTGCATAGCCTCAAGAAATTATGTACCAAAGAGAGGGTTTAGCTTAATTCACCTGGTTTAGGATTCAAAGGATTAACTTGAGAATTGCCAAATGGAGATATCTAGTAGCTAGTTCTTGCATTTCTCAGATTTGCACTGTTGCCTTTTTATAATTTGTAAGGGGATTGTTCATATCAATTTGATATCAGGTATGTTTTATTCATGATTCAGATTACAAAGATCTACTACTTGCTGTAAAGAAGACAACACCTCCTAGACAGCATGTAATGAAGGAAAAATTGAGGGGAGCTGGGATGATAATTTCACATATACATGTATACCTCATTTTGAAAAGTTTACGAAGAATATTCAAACTACCAGTGTATGGAATATGAAATCATGATCCTAATGTTCAAATTCTTTTTTTTTAATAAACAGAAATATTCTGTTATCGACATCATGTTCAGTGTGACAGAGAATTAGGTCTTGCTGTTTTTCTCTTTTTATAGTAATTTCCTAGATTTGGTTGATATGTATACTTTGGTTGTGTATTCCCCCCCCCCTCCCATTTTGTATAGTTTATATTTAATTTCTTAATCTTACTTTATCTTATAACGTATATGTACTGTCTTCATGTTCATGTTTGTTTATTGCCTAAGTACGTTTTCATGAGTTTACTCTTTAATTCATTTGTAGAAGCGCTTAAGCCTTAGAAACAATTAAACCGTATGTTGATTATCATAGTATAAATGTTGGAAAGTTTAAATGAATTTAATGTTGTCATCAATCAAATTCAAATTAAGATGACAATTCTGTGATTTCCCTTGCAGTACTCTATTTGTTAAATAGAAACCGTGAACCTTTTATTTCTGATTAAAAAGAGAGCAAGTTGAGTGAAAAAAAATCATAATGAAGCATTAAATGTTATGAAGTTCTGAAGTTTTGATCAAAAAAGCACAAAGACCAGCCTTGTGATATTGCTAATTTTAACTTCCCCTGTTTGTTTTTGTACAAAGAATAATATTTTCCCTCTAAATCAGAAGCGAATAGGTTATGTTGTTATTTTCAAAAGTGTACATGTAGTTGAAAATAAGGCTTTTGAAGTTGTAATCCATCATACATGTATGTTATATCCTACATCATAAAATTCTCTTGCAAGGATTGGCCAGGATTGTCTCACGTGACATAAAATACTTTCACCATGAAAATCACGTGACGTCAGACCTCTGTATATGTTTCACTATACCAATATTTTGACGTCACATTTTCACTTTTCTGGATATAAGCTATCGATATCGCTTTAATGTATCGCGATATTGAAGCTGAGAGCCAGCTGGCCGCGTGGCTGAACTAGGTTGTCTCTCATGCTTGTGTAGCATAATAAGTGCAAACAAAAGTGCAAACGACCAATTGACCGTACGTACAAGGTCTAGGTCTAGATTCTAAATTTAGTTTTTTATTTTTTTTACCTATTTAGGCTTCTCTTGTAGGATATAAATCAAATCCCATGCACTCTTTTCGAGGCACCAGTTGAAATTATGGATTCTTCGGTGACTGGCATGAAGTTACCATTTTCTTCGGAGCTGCGCCCCTCAGAAAATAGTGCTATGCCAGTCACCTCTGAGAATCCATAATTTCAACTGTAGTCTCTCAGTGCAAGGTATATTTGATTACTATATAACTTGGTGATTCTCTTAAACTGTGTTCTATTTGCCTATGTGCTAATGAAAAGGTCACATATTTATTCCCTCCCCCCCCCCCCCCTCCATAATTTGTACCGCTGTATGTCTTATATCCTTGCCCTAAATATATTGCATTACATTGTTCTATATGGCAGTGCTTCTCAACCTTTTTTTTACCACGAGGCCAACTTTGGTTATTACAATTTTTTTCAAGACCCACCTTCATTCTTAAAGATATTTTGAGGCCCACCTCACAGAATCTCACTGAGAAAAAAATCAATAAAACCTGACAAAAGAAAATAGAGAATGAATTGTGTAGTAATTATCTGGACCACTACATTACCGACATTACATTACAAAATCTAACCTATATGTATCATATGGTTGCAATAAATGAAAGATTGATATAATACCCCCACCCCAAATGTACAGAAATCTTCGAAAATTGTTAGCACATTGCATTGATGATAATCCACAACCATTGATGTTGTTCTAATATGTTTCATAAAATCAGTTCAATGTGATGTTAACAGTAAAGCTGAATTCCAAGAACTTTTTCGAAAATATTTGGACTGACCTCGTGGCCCACCTGAGAAAGCTTCGCAGCCCACCAGTGGGCCGCAGACCATCGGTTGAGAAGCGCTGTTCTCTGGCATGCTTTTTAGTCAATGAAATGAAATTTAGATCATAGATTTTTTCCCCATTAAATTTCTTCAGGAGCTGCTTGCAAGTGGAATCATACTTGATTTAGCAGTTGATATTAGATTGATCACAACTTGGAAAACTGATCTTGTGATGCATTAAAATATCTGGAAACTACACTGATCTGTTCCTCTTTGGTCTTGTCTGTGTTGGTGGTGGTGGTGTGGTGGTAAAGTGTTGTTGCTGTTATTGATTCTGTTTTGGTTTTTGATAAAGTGCTTTTCATATGAAAGATATTGTTCTAGGTGTAAAACAGTATTGATGTCCCAAGTGCTCTTGTGATAAGAATATGCTCAAAGTTTTGTATTTAGAATGTTGATCCAAAGACTAAAATTAGACTGAACATATATATGAGAATGCATAGGACTTCCATATCCTGTCATCAAATTTTAAATGGAAGTGAAGGCAGGTTATGAGAAACTGCAAACAAATTTCAAACATTGATATTACATATTTTTCCTTAAATTTCTAATTTTCCCTTCTCTTTTTTTTTATTTTGCAGATTGCATGATGACTGGCTGTGGTGAGTCTTCAGTACTCCAACATACAAAAATGATTTCCAGAACATGATTGGACTCCATCACCTTTAACTTTGACACAGAATAACTATGGGCGACCAAGTAGAATCATTAGGTCAAGTAATTGAAGAGATTTCAAGAATTTCAGAAGTTGTGAAAGACCAAATAGAGTCTGCAGCTCAAGAGACTTGTTTTCAAAATGGTGAAATTGCTCCCCCTACTGATCATGGTCATGAAGTGTCAGACGTAGCAGGAAATTCTGAAGATTTTCAACTGGGAGAGAATATGATATTGTCTAAAGAAGTTCAAAATGAAAATGATGTAGACATGCAGTCAGAAGATGGTCAAGCCATCACAGAGAGTAGTGCAAAGGTTATTAACCCATTAGCAGAAGACTCAGAAAGTACAGTCATTGGAAGTAACCAGGAAAAAGTACAATCTAGTGAACTTTGTGGTGGAAGCATTTCACAGGAGGATTTGGAAAGTGGAGCGCATCCTTCAGATGGGAATGGGACGCATCACTCAGGAGATAGTGAAGACAATCAAACTCTCAACCCAGATGAAGACACCTCACAGGATCCTGTTCAGAAGGGAATGTCTTCATCCCATGGAACACATGAATTGATAGACAGTCACACTCCCACTCCCAATCCAAATGGAAGTAGTGCACAGGACGATGTTGACAATGAAATATCTTCCATGGAAGTGTCAGAAAATGATGCTGACAATGCACCCCAAAGCACTTCACAGAAGAATGTCAATGCTGAAACCTCTCCTCCAACTGGAGCACACATTTCGGAGGATGTTGTAGAGAGCCCAACACTTGGTGCAGACAAAGGAGCACCAAAAGAGGATGTGGAATTAGAACATTCTTCAAATGAAATACATATTTCAGAACTTTCTGTAGATGTTGAAAGTCAGAGTTTCAGCTCAGACAAAAGAGCTTCAGAGAACATCTTAGATATAGAAAAATCTTCAGATGGTGTACCAGTTACAGTCAGTAAAACTCATAACTCAGACAAAAGCACTTTACTGGGAGATGGTGAATTAGACAAATCTTCAGATGGAAGTTATGTTTCCCTAGATGCTGCAGACAGTCAGACCCAGGACCCAGGCAAAAGGATTTCACAGGTGGTTTGCCAGGTTGAAAATTCTACAGACAAAACACGTATTCAAGTTACTGCAGACAGTCAATCAGAAGAGTCTCAGCAGGGTAAAAGTTCAAATAAATCTCAGAACAGTGAAGATGGGAATACAAATGATGATGAAGATATCATTGTTGTATCGGAAACTCCTAGAAATGTCAACAAGAAGTCAAACTTGACCACTGTGTTCAAGTGTGTACGTTGTGGTCAGATAAGTAAATCAAGATCGGAACTCAATGCTCATCTTCTTCAGGTTCATAAACTGATAATTGTGTCAAAACAGAAGTCTGTAGATTGTATTTTCTGCACCAAATCAATGGACATGTCCGACTTTTATCAGCATCTTAGAACCGAACACAAGGTACTTTTGGTGAAGAGTAAGGGTCAGACTTCAGATGGAAATAAAGAAAAAGATGAACATAAAGATACCCCTGAAAAGAAACAACTCCAACAGAACACTTCCCCCCAAGACCTGATTGATCTTACTGCAGAGGAGGAAGAAGAAAGTGCCAAATCTTCCAACAAACCCAAGAAACGTACCAGTGTCAGTAAGGATGATTGTTCTTATTCTGTGCCATCGACTTCAAAGGAACCATCAATGCCACTGCGAAGAACACCAAGAAAAGTTACTCAACGTAAATACACAGAAGTTGACACTGAGAGTAGCTCATCAGATAATGATGAACCTGCAAATGCATTTGAGGATGATGGTGACGATGATTATGATCCCTATAGGTCAGAATATCAGAGAGGTAACAAATCAAAATCCCAAGTGCACAAAAAAGCTCATCAAGTAATTACCAAAACTTCATTGCTAACTGGACAAAAGCCAATCAGTCTGCAAGTGAATGCATCAAAAGCACAGAGCTCTACAGCAGGAAATGCCCTTGTCTCAAAAACGGTTAATTCAACCACTGATGTTGTTAAGACAGTAGCCCTTGCTGCTACTGGACATGCTTCAGGACCAACAGTTGCCACAACTGTCGGAAGTACTGTTTCTACCCTTGCCTCAACTGACCATGCTTCCTCTACAGGTCAGAAATCAGCTGGCACATTGGAAAAACTTTCACCAAATCAAGTTGTGAAATTCAATAATTCACTTTACACTGTATACCAGTCAGGCAACAACAAATATTTGATCCCTTTGAATACTACAAATGTCCCTGCTCAAGAAACTTCTGTCATCAGACCCACCACACCATTAATTGCCAACCAGGGGATCTCCACACTTGGAATCACTACACCAGGAATGGCTACAGTTCACTTAGCATCCCCACAAACCATTGGATCTGGCATTAATACTCTTGGAATATCCACCCCACAAATCACCACATCTGTGGCTATCTCCCAGTTGGCTATTCCACCAGTTCCTCATCTGTCTACAGGAGTTGGAAACCTACCTCTACAACCAATCACTGCCAATGTTTTGCCAGGTTCTCAGGGCAATATTTTGCAAGGAGGAATGGTTCAGCAACCAGTTATACTCTCTTCGCCTGCTGTGCAACCTCTGCAGACCTTTCTTGTCCCTGTTCCACAGCAACCAGTTTCAAATACAAGTAACGCAAATACATCCGTCTTGCTGAATGGTGTCCAGTCAAATGCTCAGAACATTGTAAAAGCAAAAACTGTTAGCGTACCTGTTGCACAGAAGAATGTGGCAAATGATCAGGCACAGAGCACAGCAGCAATAAGTGCAGAGGCAGGGAAGTCGGCCTTAACCCCAGGACTGAATAAAGTTAATACAGATGTTCATGTTTTATCTACAACACCAAGTGCATCAGTCATTACTGTGAGCAGTAAAAACAGTTCCCCTGCTGCTGTGCCACCAAAGAATGCAGCTCTGCCACCCAAAAACACCACTCCAACTGCAGTTCATGTTGCAAAACCTCAGGACATGAAGTCTTTAGACTTGCACAAAACTGGTGGACTCTTTGCTTTGGAAGTATGCCTGGACACAGCTACCTACCTTGGCACTGAACCAATGCCAGAAACAGTGGTCACTTATATGGTGCAGGAGAAGGAAACTGTTTTTGTTGAACCAACAAAAGATGACAACATCCAAGATGTAGAGACTGAGAGAGTTCTGTCCGATGCAGAGAAGTGTAAAGTTGTGATAGCAACAGCAATATCAAGAGGTCATTTAACGCCAAATGACTTGACCTCTATCAGTAATGATGTGTACTTTGAATGCTCGAGATGCAACTTGTGCTTTCCTCATCATATTCAGTTGAACTTGCATATGAAGCAGTGCAGCAAGCTGGCACCATCAAGTGTTCCAAAGATCAAAATTCACTCACCAGCATCGGTGGTAGATGAGTTCTATAAAGACCCAACAGGAGGGCGAAATTTTCTGTACATGTACTGCCGTTTTTGCAGAGCCAGAATTGTACGGAACCCAACTGATCGCTCTCTTCTGATTTCTCACCTTCTGAAACACATAGAACCAAAAGTGGATTTAGCTGTTCTCCCCAAGAAACAGAAAGGTGTTCATCATGACAATGTGTCTAGTGATTGCTCGACTAAGGCTCTTGAGTGGGTTGATTACATAGTTCCACCATTTACTCTTGACAATCCTCCAACATCTGCAAAAAATGGTTCCCTTGATATGTACACCTCAACTGAAGACCCAGCATTATTGTCTTTCGCAAAGAAGAAGAAGAAGAAAAAGAAGAAGAAAAAGAAACACAGGTACCGAGATAGTGATAGTGATGAAGACTATGAGAATCTGGCTGCATCGAGGATTTCTTCCTTGAGACCCAAAAATGGACGATATATTGGGACACTGAGGCCTAAAGAAACTACCCCACAACTGACCATTTCCAGTAATGGTGTAGGAAATGCTGGAAATAGCATTGCTTCAGCAGGTACCAAACCTCGTGGAGGGCGAACCATGATGCAGAGTTTCAAGCACATTTGTTCTCCCAACAAGAGAGGTTCAACCTTAACAGCTAGCATTCCAATGAAGTCAAAATACAGAGACAAAGATAGACCTGGTGAGAGCACAAGGCGATGGAATAATGGAAAGACTAGGTCTCAGTTGCAGGGCCATTGGAGAAGGTCGTCTCAACGGTATGTACACCTACAGGACCGCGATGCATCAACCCCTGATGATTCAACCCCAGAGAGTTCTGTAGACTGTATCCAGTTGAGTTCAGATGAAGATGAAAGTCAAGGCCAAGACATCCATCAGAAAACTGATGCAGGTGGTGAAACGGGAACATTTCATGATGCAGTGGAACCATCAATGTCAAGTCCAGTAACCATTACTGAAGATGATATTTCTGATTATGTGAAGATCATTGATGAAGCAGAAGAGCTGCAGGTTCCCTCTAAGTCAACACTTTCCACGTCACCAACTGCTAAGAATGGCCCAGGACAGGAAGATTCAGACCTTGTAGACTATTATGGAAATGATGTCAACTCCACACTTAGTTGTGAGCCCCTTATAATGGAGCCAGAGCAAGTGATCTGCTACTTCAAAAAATGTTCTGGAAATCTGATGGAATGCCAGTTCCGTTCCTGTGGAACCAAAGTGTTGAAGAACATCAGAGCCATGCTTGGTCATATCAGAGTCCATTTTCAAATCCTGGTACCTATGCAGTTGCTAGCAAAATGTGGCACACAGTTTCCAAAGCAGTCCATCCCAAGACCCCTCTGCTTGACCTTCACACAAGTTCAGGCACACTTTACTATTGCTGATATGCAGGAGGCCAACCTTCATCATGGAGAAGTGCAACAGATATACACCTGCAACTGGAAGAATTGTGTAAGGTCAAAGTGCTACAAGAAAAGCATCTGTTCACATCTTTTGAAGCACATCTTCTTCACGCTAATATCCAAAGAAGACTACCAAGCAATGGCGCAGACGATGTCGACATACTCTCCAACATCTGAAGAAACGGCTGTCAAGAAGCTTAAGATTGTGGCAGTGAACAAAGCTGGTGAGAAAGTTTCTATGATGGTGACAATTCCCTTGTCTCAGACCAGGACACCAGAACTTCTCAAGGCAGCAATAAGGAAATCCTTGGCCAGTGATAAATCAATCAAGTTGCCCTCTCAAGTCCTGGAAAGCATCGCAGCAAAGTTTTCCACTGACAATGCCACTGCTTCACCACCAGCTCCAGCTAAAAATTCTGCAAAGGCATCAACAGAGGAGCTACAACCAGATGTTCTGACTCCAGCAGAAATAAACAGGTTACGGAAGAAGTTTCCAAACCTACTTGAAAAGTGGAAGATGGTGGATGTTGACGAAGTAGGAGAGAATAAAGCTGCTGCTGATGGCTTCAAAGGAAAAGGAAACTCTGATTGGACACCAATGATCAGTAAGGTTAGATCTTTGACATGCAAAGAATCTTCAATGAAATCAAGGAATTTACTGTGGAGGAGGTCAAAGATTCGTGCCCATAGGTGGAGATCAGTGGTTCAAAAGAGAGTACCTGCCTGGACTCTTCCCTCCAGGTTTCAGAAAGGAGAGTTGAAGATTGTTGAAAGGAGAAACTCACAATGCCAACCTGTATCTAGTATGAAGAGGAAAGGAGAATGTACAGAAAGTGTAAATGAACCTCGACCAAACAAGAAAGAAAGAGTAGAAAGTGGGAAGGTGGAAAATGAAAAGGTTTGTGAGGTCGATGATGGAGATGCCCAATCTCTACCAGAGAAAACTGCATTGGACCCAGTAATTACCACAAACTCTGCTATGGATGGAAAGGAGGATGTGCATGAAACATATCCCCAAAATAAGGGAGATGGATCCAACTCCCGAAAAATGTTGGTAAATGTTGCTGAAGATGAGACATATGAAAAAGATTCATCTGCAGAGGGTACCCAGTCAGAACTAAATCCAAGCAAAGAATCTTCCCAGAATGTAGATCAGGCAGAATATCCTTCCGAGGACAAAGAGGAGGAGGACAAATTGAAAAAAACATTGGAAGCAGGGCCTCTCAAGACCAAAGTGGTGTCAGCTTTATCATCAAGGCAAATATCAAAATCTTTCAGGTTCAAGAAA
The DNA here is from genome assembly GCA_029962745.1 of Echinometra lucunter. NCBI lineage: Eukaryota > Metazoa > Echinodermata > Echinoidea > Camarodonta > Echinometridae > Echinometra > Echinometra lucunter. The sequence goes on from CM057158.1 coordinate 5,303,922, forward strand.
TTACACAAGGAGAAGATTTTGAAGGTTGCTGGAAGAGGATATGGTTATGGTGTCTTCCACTGTAGAATGTCTCAGTGTTGTTTCTTCAAAGAAGTGATGACAGCGGACAAGAAGATCAACATACTGAGAGCCCTTGCCATACACTTGCAGAATGTACACTTAAAAAATCATCCTCACAGGACAGTCATCATACAGGCTTCCAGTAAGGAAGATCCCACCCATTCCAAGAAACAGATCATGCAACACTTGAAAGGCCTATCAACCTATGAGGACTTTAAGAAATTCAAGCTCAAGAATATGTTCCAGAGGCAATGTAAACATAGAACAAGACTTCTCCAAGTAGATGGGCAAAAAGTTAGAGTGAAGATGAAGCACTTTCACAGTTGCTTGTCCAGGAAATGTTTCTTTGGTTGTTTCAATGCTACACGACATGTTCTCATCACACATCTGCAGTCACATCTTCGGCACCTTCAGCTGAGTGGACAGAAGAATGATGGATCCCAGCTAGTGGAAGAACCAAGGTGAGAAAGAATTCCATCCATTTTCCAACCAAAAATTAATCAGAGGCTGACCTTGGATCATACATAAGGCATTCATTTTTTGGCATTGAAGACTTTACAGAAACATTGTTATTCAGTATCTCAATGATATAAGAATGGAGTGTGATCCTTTTAACCCTCATATGATGACTTAATGCAATTTATTGAAAAAGGGCTGTACAATTTTTCATAGATTTTGAAGGAGTTACAAAAGTAAGAGAAAAGAAGAATTATATCATGATAGGGATAGCTGATTGATTTTAAGCTGAAAGTGTTACATTTTTCTTCTTAAAGGAAATCTTGTTGCCAATACTTTGAATTGCTTTTCACAATTGGTTGTGCGACTGTTTGCGGCCGTTTGTGATTGTGTGCAACATATCTATCATGTTACCAAATGGTCACAAACGATCGTACGACCAATCGTGAAAGCCCCTTTGAGCCTCATTTATATTTGGCCATTCAAACTTCTTTCGGATTTCATGCTTGTACTTTTAAACATGTTCAATCACATATATCCTTAGCTTTGTGTATTATAGGCTAATTGTATGAATGCTACATATATTTTCCTTACAGAGAGTCACTAGATGACACCATGTCTAAAGAGAATCCGTCAAGTTTGCATCAGATCCAAGTTGAAGAGCAGGAGTGTCAACTTCCTGCGCTTCCCTGCCAGGGTGAGATAATTCCACTCCTTTAGAGGAGATTCTAGAACTTTAACACCCTATATATAGTACTTGCATTCCTTACAGGTGCTTACATTACTATAGTGCACTTGGTTAATATTCATAAAATCATACCAACTTTAGTTAGGATTTGTACCCTGTATGAGTGTGTAGACTTGGTCCATTAATTTATTAAGTGCCAACTAGATTAGCCTTATTTTGTCATTAGTCATCGTGATCAGGTTATATACACTGTATGTTAATTCTTTTTTTTTCTTCAGTTATTTTTGAAATATTTATACTAGATCACTTAACATATGTGACTGTAAGGTTACTTGGCAATGGCAAAAAGTTGATTGAAAACAGGCAGCCATTATTGTTCATCCAGTTGCATTTAGCTATCACCAAGTGTTTTTATTATGCCTCCGCCCACCGTAGGTGGTTGCCGGAGGCATTATGTTTTCGGGTCGTCCGTCCATCCGTCTGTCCGTCCTTCCGTCCGTCCGTCCGTCCCGTTTTCGTTCTCGCGATAACTTAAGAACCGTTTGACAGATCAACTTCAAACTTGGCTCGTGTATGCATATGGGAGGGACAATGATCTGATTAGATTTTGGAGTCTCAAGGTCAAAGGTCAAGGTCATAGAGGTAATAAAACGCATAAAAATGGCTCGTACTCGCGATAACTTAAGAACCATTTGACAGATCAACCTCAAACTTGGCACAGGTATGCATATGGGAGGGACAATGATCTGATTAGATTTTGGGGTCTCAAGGTCAAAGGTCAAGGTCATAGAGGTAATAAAACACATAAAAATGGCTCGTTCTCGCGATAACTTAAGAACCATTTGACAGATCAACCTCAAACTTGGCACAGGTATGCATATGGGAGGGACAATGATCTGAATAGATTTTGGGGTCACAAGGTCAAAGGTCAAGGTCATAGAGGTAATAAAACACATAAAAATGGCTCGTTCTTGTAACAACTTAAGAACCATTTGGCAGATCAACCTCAAACTTGGCACAGGTATGCATATGGGAGGGACAATGATCTGATTAGATTTTGGGGTCTCAAGGTCGAATGTCAAAGGTCATAGAGGTCATTATGTACATAGAAATGGTTCGTTCTTGTGATAACTCAGTAACCATTGGACGGTTCAACAAACTTGGCTCATGTATGCATATGGAAAGGGCATTGCTCTCATTAGATTTGGGGGTCACAATTCAGAGCTCAAGGTCAAAGATGTCATTGTATAAATGAAAATAAATCAACATGAAGTGCCATTTATTTCTGATTTGGTAATGGCGGAGGCATAAATTTCGACCACGCGTGGTCGAAGATTCATCTAGTTTTGTTTGTTTTTCCTTTCTCATCGTAAGAAATTATGTTCATTTTATCTCTTGTGAAATGTCTGCAGACTCTCAAGTACAGAGTAATGATGTGCAGAACTGGGATGACTCCACTAGAGGATCAACTGACCAATGCCCTACCAGGGATAGCATGTCTCCAATGGACCAAGCAGTGGGTGCTGATGAGGTCTTGGGTCCTACTAATGCTTCGGAAGAACAGATGGATACCAGGGATTGCGCTAGGCAGGATGTTGATGAGCAGGATGGTGCACCCATGGATGATGTCGAAATGATGGACATTGGTGACTCAGTCAGTGGCAGCAATGGTGGTGCTAATGCAGGTACAGGAACACAAGGTACTGAAAAAGATACTCGTCCAGAAAGCCTTCCAAAATCCACCTGGAGCAGTGGTGATGCAATTGGATCAGGAGATGTCATGGAAAATGATAGGGAAAATTATGATGACTGTTTTCAAGATCTGACACCATTAGTGAAGGATTGTGGAGATGTGGCACAGTCTGTTTTGGAACAAGGTACTTCTGGTGCCAAGGGAGTGACTGCATCACTTGATTGCAGTCCCCAGTCTCCCAGCCATTCCACCCCTGCATCCAATGACATGGACAAACTACTTGATGAGCCAGGAGACTTCATTCAGATGTTCTATGATGAGCTGCAGTCCTATTTCTCAAGCTACACAATGCAAATGAAAGTAAGAAAGGGATTTGGCCTCAAGATGTTCTCTTGTCCAAAATGCCAGAAGAAGGATCTGCGTGGAGAGAACTTGCCAGCTCACTTGGAGACCCATATTGGCAAGAAGGTCTTCATAACTCCTTTGGATAACATAGTCATCCATGATCAGAATGAACGGACTCCAGATGAGACTGACAGCAGTATGACCAACTTGCAAGAGATGTCCAAGAACCAGGAGGAAACAAACCCCTCTGAGACACCTCAAAGCAAATCAGAGGATAAAGCAAATCTGAGTGAACCTGATGACAGAGTGAACAGTAAAATTACTGAAGAGGAGAATAACGTCTACCTCACTGAGGAAGAAATCCTCAACAGCTACTTTAGCAAGGACTTGAGCGTTAATCCGGACACACAATTTCTGTTCGGTAGGGAGTATCTGAAGTGCCACCAATGTTCTTATCGGACCTTGACTATCCTCGATACACCTAAACACATTGGAATGCACATCAAGAAAACTGTTATTCTCAAGAAGTAGAAATAAAACACTGCTTTTGTGTTGTAAATGCATGTTCTCATATTGATGTATTTATGGACAGAGGAGGATGTCAAAACTGGTTGGCGGCTTTCTTTAACGATAACATTTTCAGGCTATTTTGCATGGCAATCAAATGAAATGTGGAGATGGGACTAGTGGTGCAGTCATGTGTCCATATAAAGCCCAGCTGTGGCTATCCTGTGGCAGCTACAGCATATATGGCTCCATTGCAACAGCTCTTTTTGCAAATGAGAAAACGGTTCAAAATTGTACCATGTATGATGGTGTCTACTGCTGTACAGCATCCATGGTACCATGCAGTTTTAGATCGTTTTCACATTGTACTCATGACATCATGTGGTGCTGTGAGGGATAGTATGGTCTTGCTTCACAGATACAGCCAACTTCTACTACTCAGTCATGGGCTTTCATTGGGAGTGGATCATAATTTGCTGCAAAGCACTGGAAATAGTAATAGAGCTACATCTCTGGAGCACAGCAAACAAGCTTTCCCACCATAGACATTCTTTGGCCTGCTTTGGGCATTGCCGGGCCAGGGAAAGTGAGATAATGACTTTACCATATGGGGCAATGGGTGGAATATGCAGAGCATTACATAAGGTATGTTGGTCATAAACTCATTTCCACTCTGGGTGATGGACAACACCTTTTACTGGGTAAGTACCGGAATGGTGTCAAATTCCCCATGAAAGCCCATGACTGTGTTTCTTTAAATTGTCTCAGTGTGGTGCTTTTGCCTTGGTTAGGTGTGATTCTGACTGCAGCATCAGTTCTTCCCATTACCTTTAACTTTTTTTTCAGGCTTTATTGCTAAAATATCTAAATTCAGTTTGGATTGGGATGAAACAATAAGACATGAGATAGTTTGAAAAGAATGAAGAATAAAGAGATATGAAATTGTGAATGTTTGAACTTTTGGATTGTCAATAAGAAAAGAAGACAAGATCAGTAAGATTTAAAATGTGGTTGAAAATGATACTGAAGGTATGTACCTAACAACCTATCAATCAGTGTGTGAAATAGATGTTTGTTGTTGCCTTTAATTTGGTAAACAGACCAGAAAAGTTTTGTACATACTTAATCAAGAGAAAAGATGGTGTTCAGTAATATTTTTTTTCTGCATTAACTGTTTGTTTGGTACACATAGTTTGTTGTATTTTTTCCTGAGACTGCTATTGGTATTAAGATTATCTGGAATGTACTGATATATCAGTCATCTATACAAGTATTTTGGTGATAGAATTTCAGTGATGTTAAAAGATACCCAGGTCCTTTGCCAGTAAAAGAGGAAAGTTACCTCCTCGACTGGAGAGATCACGGCAGGGTTACGAAATTATATTACAAAGACAGAAAGAAGTATTAACAAGAACAAAAAATTGTAACAAAACATTAATTAATTACAATAATAACAAATGGGTCTATGATGTTATGTCAGTATCAACCATTTTAATTAAGCAGTAAAATTTCTCTCATTGCACTTTAGTTGAAAAATCAGATATTACATAACATAATCACAAAAGCTTAAAGTTACATTGCACCACATACAACTACTGATGAGCGTGGCTAAAATCCAGTATTTTGACTGAATTTGCTTGTGGCCCTTATATTGTATATTCATGAGAATAAAATGGAAAGTCCATTTTATTTCTGTTCACATATCTGAAAATTTGAAAAGAAGCATTCTTTGCAATTTCAGGACTCTGAAGATATTGGGATGTTGCACTGCAGTAAGTGATCTGTAGTGATAAATCATTTTCCATTGCATAACTTATTTTGTTATGAATGGAAAATCATCAAAAATTGAAATTTGCCATAAAATGATCGATCTTGTCAGTAGTGCAGTGGGTTGTAAGGCTGCTTCAAAGAATCAGAAGTAGCAGTTAACTTCATACTAATACTGTACATGTGAAATATACTCTGTTATCTGCCACAACAGATTACTAGTACATTGATTGGTTTGCTAGTTCTCTTTGAACATGTTGAAGGCAAGGAGAGCATGCTGCATATTAAGCAAGGTGTTTCAGATGTATTCTGTATGTTGATGTTTTTCATATCCTTTTTGACATTGAATTCTGTTGTATGAGGTGTCTTCATTGATGCTTCAAGTTGAATTTTTTTCTCAGAAAGTTGTTTTAGAATTTGGCCAAGTCCATTAGTTTGTGTTTTTTTTTTTTTCTTGGTGTGGTTTTTTTTTGTGAAAGAGAAAAATTGAAGGTGAGTTTTCTGTAAAGAAGATGCACGTGAAAGTTATCATTCATATTGGTCAAATTGGCCAGAATTCAAAAAGGAGGTTTAAACCGTGGGTATGGTTTTTAGCCTCCACAAGCGTACTGAAATACATGCAAGTGTAAATAACTGCAAATAAGCGCATATTGCCCCTGTGTGCACTGACAGAAAAGTGAGAAAACACATACATGTAATTTGACCTGATTCTGCATGCAGGTACACATGGAAAAAAAAAGAGAAGAAAGAGGGGGTTTAAACAATCCCATAGTTTAAACTAGATTGCGAATTTGTGCCATTGTGTCTTTAGCAGTGGTTATGTTACATGTTTTAATGTATGAACATTCATGTGTATTCATAGCATTGTCCATTTCTTCTCTGTTGTTTCTGTAAAACTTATACAACAGTGTTTGGGTGACTTTCCTCTCTTCCATTTTTATGCCTGTTTAATCTGACTTTGTGGCTGGTCTTTTTTCTTCTTCTTCCTTTTTTTCTCTCACTTGAATGGGACTAGTTGTATTTGGATAATGAATGTTACCATGTACAGAATATGTTGTCTAGTTTTTAAAAGGCAAGAATAAAAATTGATATTTGCTACATTGCATAGGTATGCATTTGTTCAAGTTACTTAATGTTATGTGTATGTCAAGAAGCCTGGAAAAGTATTTTGTTTATATTTCTCACTATTTTGCCAACCAATATAGAAAAGTTTATTGTAAGTGGACGTAAATATCTTCTTTTTTATCATTTGTTCTTATCATTTTTAGTTGTTTATACTTTGGAACTTTTATGGGGATGATGATATACCAGTAATTAAGTTCTGCCCAATATTCAGAACCTACGGAAATATATTAAATCTATTTGTTGTATGTGTAGGACTTACTGATGACATAATCTAGTGATTCAAGTGATCAAAAATATATTTGTTAGAACAGAACCATTCAAGAAGTAATGTCATGCAAACAGGTACACTTTTACACAGAAACAAAAGATGTGATTATAATATCTTGATATATCTTAATCATACTTGAGTAAAGAATAAGTTTTAGTATAGTTTATATTCGTCAGTTTGTTTTGCATTACACTTAAAGGGTTTCTTAACTTTAGGCATATATGTACATTGTAAAGTAATCAGAATGTGGAGTTGTACGCATGTATTTCTTATAAACTTTGTGACATTCCAGATTGAATTTAAGGGGCTCTCTTCTGTCTTGAATATATTTTGATAAACAGATGCATCATTTACCTTGTGTTTATTTGTTATATAAATATTCCATTGCACCCTGCTACATCATTCAGCATATCCCCTTTAAAAAAAAAGTACCACTCTACCCGTGGCACAACCATGGTGATTTGATGTTACACCATGGTAAATGGATGGTGCACCACAGAAATTGGATGGTACACCATGGTAATTTGATGGTACAACCATGGTAATTTGATAGTACACCACAGTATTTGAATATATACCATCAAATTGATGTGTTTGTATTATGGGTAGCATGGCACTTTTTACAAGGCATTGTATGGCAATGTCAAGTTTTGATGAAAACTATTTGCAAGACTGAGACAAATCATCCTTTTGTCCACAGTTTGATATCTCATGTCTGATTAAAATGCTTTCTCAAGAACTGCCTCAGAATTATTCTAATTGAACCAGTGTGTATACCGTGTAATATTTCATGGCTGCAGGGGGGGGGGGGTGGGGGGGGGTTACTGCAGCCCCTCCACAATTTCAGATAAAAATGAAAAGAAAAAGAAAAAGAAAAAGAAATACTATAAATTGTAAGATTTAAAAATTTTTTTTTCAGAGCCCCTGATATTAATTTGCTCAAGAATATGTTGACACTTAAGGTACATGACGGAAACAGTTATCCCTGACCAGCAAAATAAGACAGGTAGTGTCTAGAGAAGAAGATAGGGTCCATATATGTGAAGAAACATCGAACTCTGAGGTTACAAAAATGACAAATGAATGCAGGGAATGAGAAAGAGAGAGAGAGAGAGAGAGAGAGAGAGAGAAGACCAATAGTGATTCAGAGGAAAGCAGAGCGAATGCATTGGAAAACTGGTGGATAATAAGGAAGACTGGAAGAGCTTAAAGAGTTTGTGGAATGAAATTTAAGAAAAAACACTACAATGATTATATTAATATTGATATTAATATTAATAAAAATAACAATACTGGGTTTTTGTATAGCACTCGTGTCTGTGAAACTCGACATTCCTCGTGCTCCACTCCACTGGTAATCCTTTGTGATTATTCAGATCCTCAATATTTTTCAGCTTTCACTGGATTATAAGCAAAGAATATGTGGTCAATTTTTGTTTCACAATTATAAATTTTTATTTCTAAAATACAATGCATCATAACAATGTGGAAAAAATAAAGAAGCGTACCCTGGCAGAAATTTACAATTCACCTTATCATCATGAACTTGTGAGTAAAATTCAAAATGAATCTTTGAATATGAAAAGAAACACTCTCCTGAAATGGAAAAAACAGGGAACATATGACGAAGATGTAAATTCATATACATGTATAAAATTCAATGCAAAACTAGTATCTTAAGGATGAAGGTTACATTTATATGTGATTTTCCCTCTGGCCTCTGCTTTTCCATCCCAAACACAGTAAAATATCTCCAAAGAACATTGTAGACATTTTTACAAACGATCTGAATAAATTTGCATAATAAAGATAAATTACTTTCATGCCCAATGAAAGCTTTATTACATTTCGAAAATGATTATTTACCACAGAAAACCATCTTGAAGAAAAAAGCATTTACTATCAAACAAATATCTATGATTTGTACACAACATTCCCTGCCTTAATGATCCAATCACTTACCAGACTTTCCCCTCAAGATAATTCATTGAATTAATTACACTTAAAATTTCCCTTTGGTTTGATAGTCACGATAACCGCCTCAGTGCTAAAATTCTTTGATGAAAACATGTAAAAAGTGACATTCTATATAAATTGACAGCTTATCTAAACATAACTTTATCCATTCTTCGTGAAATAATGAAAAAACGTTAAAACCTCCACATAAAAGTCACAAAAGATATTTAAATCACATGTGCACAAAAACCTTTTTCTGCAGTTCTGGATGAAGTCATTCTGTTCTATCAAGGTCCTGATATTTATCTACCATAGTTACACATTATACAATGATTTGTAATATAAGACATTAAACTTACTTTTAAGGTGATAAACAACATCACTGAGCACTCAATAACCTAATACATTTCATTCCATGTTAACAATCAAACTGCAACATGTACATTACTGGACGGAAATCCTCATGGACCAAAATATCATAGGTTTTCTCAAAAGGCACATACATGTATATTATAATAGTGTGAAAGTTTATGCCAACAAACGTGAGAAGATTAAAAATAGCACCACGCTGTCTCTGGTCTTAATCTGGCTTGTAAATCCACCAATGTAAGATTCGGCATGGGCTAACTCTGTCTCTGAATCAAACTTTTCAAAAAAGAAACAGAAATAAAAAGATTGCTGAGAGTCAAGCTCACCGCTGGTCTTCTTGGAACACATTTGAACATGTTAAGAGACATCTGAAAAGGGTAGGCAAATGCATCAATGAAAACAGACACTGATAATCCTTACCTCTCCATCACATTAAAGCCAATTTCTCAATAGCCAAGATATGCTTGTGGCACTTCACATCTCTCTATCTTCAGTCTTTATCATACTGTCTTTTGTCTTTCGTCTTTTATCTTTTATCTTTTGTCACTTTCACACCGTAGCAAGAAGCAACTTTTAAAAGTCCTTCATCAGTACTCGCTTGTGGCTATGTTGATGCCCGTTCGCCTGTAGAATTCAGAGTTCACATGACCGACGCGTACATGAGCACGACCAGGGGGATCACAGAATTGATCTAGCTTATGTCCATAGTTAGATGATGACAGTGTGGGTGTAACCTTCACCTTTTCCTGGAAGTAATAAAGGAATCAATGTATGTGTAAAAACCTTTTCCTGGAAGTAATAGAAGAATCAATGTATGTATAAAACTCTACTCTATACAAAATAGCTTATAAATGTAATATGCTTTGCAACTATATGAAATATGTACATCTTGTTTATACACATATACAAATTACATTAGTAGAGGAAATAAAGGAGTTTCTCAAAGCATCAAGAATTTTTGCAAATACACTTAAAAGTTTTATTAGGAAGTACTTTCAATGAAGGAATAAAAGGACACTGTTTTGGGTATGGAAGTGTATCCTATTACCTAACACTTTTCATAGATTCAGTCATATCAAATACCATATTTTGTAAATATTTATCAAACTTCCACCATGAATACTCAAATACCTACAGAAAATGAAGAAGTAAAAAATTTTTCAAAAGACAAGTAGTCTTCAATCCAATATCACCTTCCGATCGCACCCCTCTCCGCTTACCCGGCGTTTTGGTGACCTGAAAATGGAGTTGTATTACCGAACGTGCATTTCCTATGGGAAAAAGTTGGACAATGTACCAAATCGACAATCAGCTAGTTTGAACATTTTTTGCTTTTTGAGAAAACGATGATATTACAAAAGTGTTTTTGCCTTGTTTTTGTCATCTTCCTTTTGAAAGCTCCTGTAGGAGAATGTTGCATCTAGTTCTAAGCGTAGGAAATTAATTTTGGAGCGTAAATGCGCGCGTTCGGTAATACAATCACTGACTATATAAGGTTTGATGTTTGGACAAAGGAAAGTTGACCAATATAGCCCTTTTAAACAAAATTTCTGTCCTGAGTGAGTAAATGCTGACTGAATTACCTCATCATTGACTGTAAGGCCCTTTGACTTGGCATGTTCTCTGTCACATCGATGTAGCTTGTTGTTATAGCCTTCTGACCAGTTGAATAGTCTGTCATATGTGGAATGGGCCTTGGGCTGGAAATGACGCAAATTAATCAAAGTGATAATTCCACTTCTTATGAATAATTCATATTATTACTATCTGTGCATTGTCATCATTGCCACATTCCAAAGTGGTAATTGTTGCAGACTTTAGGCAAATTTCACATTCATCTTCTTCTTCTTTAAAATTGTTTCTTGTTCTGCTCTTCTTCTTGTTCTCATTACAGTCAAACCTGCTTTAGTGACCACCTGTCTATCATACAGACCACTTTCCTTGCCTGCCTTAGTGCCTTGCTTGAGTGTTTCTTTTTCTTCTTGTTTTTCTTCTTCTTCTTCTTCCTCTTCTTCTTCTCCTTCTTCTTCTTTTCTTCTTCTTCTTCTTCTTCTTCTTCTTCTTCTTCTTCTTCTTCTTCTCCTTCTTCTTTCACTGCCATTCTTCTTCCTCTTCTCATTTTTAAAAAATCTCCACTTTATTTTCTTATGCTTCACACTTACCAAAACTGCATTACTTACTGCGGAATAAGATGAAAATTCAAAAAGCAAATCACACTGCCCTTTAATCAAGCTGCTCTCAGAATAATGAAAATGCAATTATCAATAGTAAATCTACTACAAGAACTTCTAAAGAACTCAACATTATCATCTCAAATTCAAAGGCAAAGTAGATGTAAAGCTGCATATATATTCCACTTTTCCAATTTCAGATGAAAATCTTTATTGATATTTTGCTTAATATTCTATTCTACCTTATCCGGTATATTTAGAGATCATTTGCTTCTTGACTTTTTATTTTTTAGATGATACTCGGACTCTGGGAGACTCCAGGCATCAGCTTGCAATGCATGCATGCATGCAGTATACTCACTTGTACTTTACTATTGAACGCGTTCAATTCGCAAGGATCATCCCTTGTTGTCGGAACGTAGCAAAACGCTGATTTTGCAGCCAGGGGTTGACCATCTTCCATCAAACCCGGGTACTCTTTAAGGGCCTTTCTAGGTGACAGTTCTGACTCCATCTTAGCAAAATTTCTATCAGATTTTTACTTTCAAAATGCAGACCTTCTTGCTACGACGTCTTCTATGATATGGAAAGCGGCTCTCGATCTCACTAGGGCGTGCACTATATAGCTGTATATGAGCATGCTACTTCCGGGTATACATTGGTTTCCAAGGGACGATGTACACATAGGAAAATGAATATTCATGATCAATAAAGCATTCCGCGCCGTTCATTGGCTAAGGGCTAAAAGCCCTAATTGATTGGTGTGGTGGCGGCAGGCAGTGTTTTTCACTGCTTTCAAAAACATTCAAAAAATATAAATACAAAATTTACAAAAAAGTTGCACATATTTTCTGAAAGCTGTCATGAAATTTACATTCAAGGTAATCTTAGGAAGTCCTGACCAGGGTAAAAATATAACGAAAATCAAAGAAGTTCCTCATAAACAATGTTTCTAGTGAATCTCATAACAAATGCAAGATAACATGACTAAAACTATTTTCTCAAGTGATAGCCATATCAAAACAATGGACAAGATATGAAACGGTAAAAAAATCCACTCAACTCGAATTCTATATGAATCAAATTTGTCATGATTGTAAGATGAGATGAAAATTGGAGGACATGCACCTCGTTATCCCCATCTCCTCATTTTGAAGACGGCCGAGCAAAATAATGAACTGGTTATTACATCAAGATTAGTAAGAACTTCACCAATTCACTGGACTCTTCACCATATCACCGCTATGTACATTCTCTATGCATTATAACATCTCTTCGCCAAGATCGAACGTCCCCGCCATATCATGGACATTCTCTAGAAATTCATTGGTATAATATCCACTCTTCAACACATCATAGACCCTTCACCAAGTGACACCACAATGTATGCGCTCTATGCATTTAATATGGGTAACTCTTCACCAAGTCACCCCTTACATTGTCTATATAGAATGAGTTTCTGAGTTTACTGATTTATTTTCACATGTATACAGCTGGAAACAATAGTGTACAAAATAATCCGTAGTTTTATTACATCATCAAACATAATAGAACAAAATAACAGTTTAAACATTACTGAAAGCAAAACAGGGTGGTGGAGCATCTTTCAAAGGATGGGGGCACCAGCGAAAAGGGCCACTTGCATAGGGTGAACACGACAAGGAAAAATAGCATTTTCAGGCGTTGCAACGCGTTAGCATAACCCTAGATTCTATTTGACACACTTTTAGGGATCTTTTTTTATATATTTAGGAAAAATATATATAGGAAAAATGAATAAACTTTATGATTAAAAACACATCTGATAAGCCATGCCTGAGATATAATTATGTAAGTACGAGTGAGCGAGCGAGCTTTGTGGAAAAATGAAAAGTATCCTCATTACCTGCAATTTAGGGGCACCGTTCGTTCTCATAAAGGTTCTTGGGCTTTGTGCCCCTAGCTCTTGCCTCTTCGAACTTAACCACCTTCCGACTTAATCAATCTATTCATTCATTCATTCATTCATTTAGTTAGTTATTTATTCATTCATTTAGTTATTTATCTATTCTTTAAAAATCATTGAAAAAAATCTGTTTAATTTATTTCTAGTACATGCTCCCTGAGCACTCCACAGAATGGATTTAGCGCTGTATAAGTTGTTATTATCATCATCATCATTATCAACATTATCACTATTATTATTATCATTATTATCATTACTATTATTATTATTATTATTATTATTATCATTATTATTATTATTATTATTATTATTATTATTATCGTTATTATTATTATTATTATGATTATTATTATTATCATTATTATTATTATTATTATTATTATTATTATTATCATTATCATCATTATCATCATCACCACCATCATCACCATTATTATTTACAGGATAAAGAACGATATAAGCATACTGTTTTATAATGTTGTCCTGTGAAAGCACAAAATTCTACAGTAAACATTAAAAATATCAAAATAAAAAAGAATTGTGACCAACAACAGATTATTATTATCGTTATTATTGTTGTTGTTATTATTATTATTATTATTATTATTATTATTATTATTATTATTATTATTATTATTATTATTATTATCATTATCATCATCATCATCATTATCATCATCACCACCATCATCACCATTATTATTTACAGGATAAAGAACGATATAAGCATACTGTTTTATAATGTTGTCCTGTGATAGCACAAAATTCTACAGTAAACATTAAAAAAATCAAAATAAAAAAGAATTGTGACCAACAACAGAGAATACCAAAACAGAGAAAAAAAATCTCTCGGAGGGGAAAAATGCCCTAATTAATGAGATGATAATGAAAAAGGCTATAGAATCAGATACAATATGAAATATAAATATGCTTAAAAGCAGATAAATATGAAATATATAAACATGTTTAGAAACACATGAAATATGAAATACAAACATGTTAAGAAGCAGATACAATATGGAGAGCTTTGCTGCAAATGAGAAGAGCAGTTTTCATTAGATACTACCTTGTTTCGATGATTTAATGAATCAGCAGAATATTTTGTTACCGTTCTTTTAACTACTCACACTGATTACTCATGATTTATCCCACAGGAAATGATTCTCTTGCTCTTTGACTGAATTGATCAGGTTTATCAACACAACAAAACAAAACGGAGTAACAGCATTATTCAAAGTAAAATTAACATTTAAAGGGAAACATGAAAAACAAAAGATGGATCGCCATAAATTTAAACATGTGTAGTTATGCACGTGATATGATTATTGACAAAGTTATAAAATTCACAAAATTGTGATTACAGGAAATGGAATAAGATAGGCTTTCATTAAAAGCCTAGCCTATAAAGTGAAGATATTTTTAAATGTCATTTTGAGTTTAGAAGGCATGCAGTAAACTAACATTAAATTCGAATTAGCAAAAAAAATAATAAAATACAAAAATAATAAGAAGAAACATCAAATCAATGCGCCATGGAAAGAAGGGGGAGAGAGAAAGAGGGGGAGACGGGGTAGGAAGGGTAGAAAGAAGACGGAAGACTAAAAAAGAAATATAGAAAATTACAACAAAGATTATGGACATTTTATTTAAAAAAAAACTGAAGAAATTATTCATAGAAATAAACTAAAGTATATATGAGGAATAATCTCATGAGGACAACAAATTGGGAGGCCATGATTTTTATAAAACTGACACAGTGAATCGAGTATCAATAAAATGAAAATTGAGCTAAAATTCGAATTAGCTATAAAATACAATAATGAGAAAGATCAAATTAGTTTCGGAAAGAGAGAAAGAAAGAGAGAGAAGGGACGAGAAAGAGAGGTAGAAAAGAGAACAAAAGAGGGAAGAACGGAAAGAAAAGAGAGAAAAATAAAGTATTTTGAAAAGCTTTCCGAGTTGTCCAGGATGGTGGGCGGATTGTCGAAGGGTTTGGCTGTCATTTTGCTGCCGATATCGATCTCTAGCTCTGAGCGAGTTGTCTAGGATTCATCAGTTGTATCTAATATCGATGTCATTGACTTCCGTGTTTTCTGCCGGCTTTATTGAACTTTTCTATTGAACATTCTGGTAAATTGATTTAGATATATTAGATATGATGTCATTATTGTATTGTGTATGTAAATTTATTTCTGTATTTGTCGTTTAGAAAGCACGAACCCGACGCCAGAAATAAAAAAGTTCTTGGTGGGTTTGGCTAAAGACAATGTTGTAGTCCCATGTGTATATATTGGTGTATATCTAGACTATTAATGTCTAAATACAAATGACTTTGTGCTGTGTGACTGTGTCTGCGTCTGTGGTGTGGAGCTCGGAGGAGATAGCAGAGACCCGGCGTCATATCTAGCGTAGGCCCTAGCCTAGGGGCGTTTCATCAACATTTATCAGCTGACAACTTGTCAGCGGCTGACAACTGATAGTCAGAAATTGTCGGTTAAAACAGACTTTAGTTTGACGGTGAAAATTACTGTCACTGACATTGACAAGACGAAACGCCCCCCCCCCCCCCCCCCCCCCCCCCCCCCCCCCCATGGCCCTGAGCCTGAGCCTGAGCCTGAGCCTGAGGCTGGGTCTGGAGTACTTGCACGAATGCCAGGTTATCATCAGATAACCTTGCACTGAATTAGGCCTGTACAGTGGAAATTGCTGACAATAGGAAAGTAGTGTTCTCTGTCACATTTCTGGGACAGAGGAACAAGAGCAGTGATCAGAAAAAGATTTCTCAAAATTCATTTGATGAAGATAATTTAGATCCAATTGAAGGAATGGAATGAAAATAGGATATGTTATCATACTGGGTGTAAAAAGCAAACATTTTCCAAGAATTTGTTGATTATTTTAGTGATTTCTATCTCCAACTATAGAGGGCAGCATTTCACATAAATTTGCACAGCTCACCATACCAATGGCTCCCTGAGTGGGTCTGGAGTTGAAGTTGGTGCTGGTGTTGAACTGTGTCTGTGGCAAGCCTGACGCATCATGGCTATCTTCTTCCTGTGATGTACAACTTGGGTCTCTGCTAACTATTTTTTTTCCAATTTTATTTATTCAGGGTAGCCTCCCACTTAAATACAAACTGTTGTCCTTGAGGGCCCGGGCCTGGAGATAAAAACAAAAGAGGGGTCTGCATATTCAGATGTACAATATTTACAAACATAATTAGTGAAAAGTAATATCAGTAATAACATGTACAGCAATCTAAAAACAAACAAAACAAAACAAAAACAGTACGAAAATACCCCAGATGATGTCCTGTACTTACAGTAAGAGAATAACTGCTGACAATAAGAAAGTGTTATCCATAGAAATATTCATTTGAGTAAGGAAAATGATGAAAGATTTACAGTTGCCAGAAGGGAACAAAAAATTAATATCTAAGAAAAATAGAAACATTATACAAGAAAAAAAGACAGAAAAATTATGGGAAGAAAGTGAAGGAGAAAATATGAAAAAAAGAAGTTGAGAGACCCAAAACAAGGAGAAAGATGTTTGCAAAATGTAGGAAAGAATATACGAGAGGAAGGAACAGAAAAGAATACACGAAAGAAGAAAACTTGAATGGCAAGTGACTATTGCTAGCTTAAAAAAACAACAACAATATACTAACTGAATATAAATCATAAATCATAATATGTATGTAAGCATGGAAGATAAATTACTCAAGCTGAATTATTCACGCTGAAATATCCTATGACAAGCTTTACTATGAAGTCATGGATTTTCTCTCCAGGATATGCTTTTCCTGCATCATGCTTAGTTGAATGCAGTCCCCCTTTAAGTTTTCTGAGTCAGAAAGAGAATCTAATATTTTTATATTTTTTATGCACTGCTGTCTTTTTTCAGTGTGATAGCTGAGATCACTACAGATCTTCAAAATGGCAACTCCAGCGCAGCAGGTACACTTGACTCTGATTGACCCCACGCAGAGGACGGACCCAAACATCATCCGTCTGGCCATTGTAATGGCTGGCAAGGGAGGGAAGCTCTATTGCCTTGATCAGGTAAATGTGCAATATGTACACTTCTAAAGAAAACTTTAACAGCAAAAGGTTTGCACTTCAAGTACATTAGAGGGACATGGGCCCAATTCCTCAAAAACCCATTTTAGTTATGAAGAAAAAACAACAACATATATTGAGATAGGTTTAAGAGACATTAATATATGAATGTGCATGAAAATGTAAATGTTCTGTTTCTTAATTATTTACTTTTTTATAGCTGTAAATTGTGACAGATTTATGATTCAAGGGGCCTCTATACTATGAGAATTACCCCCACACCCTCCCCCCCCCCCCCCCCCCCCCAGACAAAAAAGGAAAGAAGGAAAGAAAAGGAAAAAATGTCCGGCCTTTTTAGGTCTAGACATTATGGCTAGTATGAAGAGCCTGCAGGATATATTTAGGATAAACAATTTTGTTATTCCAAGAAAATTATGTACTTACACTCTACAACTGAATACATGTAGCTGTAGTTATGAACTTGTGTTTAAGATTATTCTCATTTTGTTAATTTTCATCTGTATGCATATTTAATTGAACAATTTTTCATGTAATGCATATTCAAACCTCCTTAGGCAACAACTTGAAAGACTACTTTGTCTATAAAGACCATGTTTTATTTATTTTTTTCCTCCTTGGACAGTATCCGGTAAAAAAATAAACAGGTTTCAGTACTGCAGTACTACCTGCCTGACCTAGAGTGATCTTTTTGCTCAGTTTCATTGTACAGTGTGTCTCTAAAAAAAGTAAACCCAACTTCAACGGCAAATTTTCAGAAAACTATAAAATATTTACACATTATTTTTTATGGTTAGATAGTCCAATAAGTCCTCTGTCCAATGATACCACGTAGGTTATGTAACTCTCATGCATGACTGAGCATGATTCAACTTAGTGAATGGGTGTGAAATCATCACTGTGGCGAGTTAGAATTGCACTTTGATTGGAAGTTCATCAATCAAATGACATAGGAAATGTCCGATTTCTTACGAGCATAGCTTAGGGATGTGTACCCTCGACATGACCGCCATTCCTTTCGATGCAAAGCTCGCAACGCCTCCTCATGTCCCTTGTCACAGTGATGATTTAATCATAGGCCTAACATGTGACAAAAATTTAACTTCAAATAGGCCCTGAATGCATGACAATAGCAAGAAATATCTTGTCACAGTGGTGATTTAATCATAGGCCTAACATGTGACAAACATTTAACTTCAAATAGGCCCTGAATGCATGACAATAGCAAGAAATAACTTGCCACAGTGATGATTTAATCATAGGCCTAACATGTGACAAAAATTTAACTTCAAATAGGCCCTGAATGCATGACAATAGCAAGAAATAACTTGCCACAGTGATGATTTGACACCAGTTCACTAAGTTGAATCATGCTCAGTCATGCATGAGAGTTAGATAACCTAAGTGATATAATTGGACAGAGGACTTATTGGACTATCTAACCATGAAAAAATAATGTGTAAATATTTTATAGTTTTCTGAAAATTTGCCGTTGAAGTTGGGTTTACTTTTTTTAGAGACACACTGTATAAGTGTAATATTTCTGTATGATTTTTGTAGAGCAAGCCCTTGAAGGAGATTGTTGAAGAGGTGTGTTCAGACTATAGCATCAATACAGCTACGGCTACAGAATATGCACTTCAGTATGCGGAGGGTGAGAAGTACATCACAGAAGAGAACAGAAAGGACCTCACTAATGGAGACATGCTTAAACTCACTGATTCACCTGTAAGCAATGTTGTTTTTATTATTATTTTTATTCGGCAAAGACAACCCAGAAAAACAGTACAAAACACTTGTGTTGTCATCGACAAGCCTTCTCTTGACAAGCTATTAATGGGAAGACAATATGTCACCAAAGATTCTGATATTATCAGCATGATATTCAAGATTAGACTACCACTCAAAAATGCTAATACATTGATCCTTTGGAAGTGTTCTGAAAATCCTTTAAAAAATACAGCCCATGTATATGTTACAATTTTTTAATAGATAGTTTTTGTTTTGATTTGTTGAGTGTTGTTTTGACTGGTAATATGCATTTATTCAATAATGATAATAATTATAATAATAATAATAATATGATATAATAATAATAATAATAATAATAATAAGGATAATAATAATAACAAGGACAATAATAATAATAATAATAATAATAATAATAGTAATAATAATAATAATAACATTAATAATAATAGTAGTAATAGTAATAATGATAATAATAATGATAATAATAATAATGATAATAATAATAATAATAGTAATAATAATAATAATAACAATAATAATAATAATAGTAATAATGATAATAATAATAATAATGATAATAATAATAGTAATAATAATAATAATAATAATAGTAATAATAATAATAATAACAACAATGATAATAATAATAATAATAATAATAATAATAATAGTAATAATAATAATAATAGTAATAATAATAATAATATGCACTCATATAGCACCTAAATACATCTCTCTCAGATGTGTCTAAGCACTTTACAGAAATATCATTACCCCAGTCATTGGATTCAGGCTTGCCTGTACACAATGTATGCACTTTCTCCACTCCCGAGGGAGCATTCCAGCCAGGTGCCATTTTACAGGCCCTCACAATGCTAAGCAAATCATTTCACATCCTACCGGGTACCCACTTAACAGTTGGGTGGAGAGTGGCAAATGTAGATTCATATCTTGCCAAAGGACATTAGTGCTGTAGCAGGGATTCGAACCCCGTACCTTGTGGTTCAAAGTCCGGAGACTTATCAGCTGGACCACAGCACCTCTGATTTTTTCCACCACAGTATCCACAATACCTGTATGTTTGAGTACTCTTAATACTATTACATGCTTTGTGGAATCCTGTAGAACAAAGCAGCTCTGGACATCTACAACAAGCTCCAATCCAGTGTTCCAGAGGATATCCGTCTAGCTCTAGATAGACTTTCTACGGCTTCCACAGATCTCACCTTTGCCCAAGATTTCATCTCAAACCATGGGGTGGATCTTCTTGTTAAGATGGTGGAGGAAGGCAACCAGTAAGTCTGTCAGAAGTTTTTGTTCCTTCCAAATTTAAGCTTGCAGGTATCTGTTGGAGGTTAAAGACACTCATTTGTGGGCTTTCATTGGGAATTTGACACCATGGGTGCTTACCCAGTGACAGGTGTTATCCAGTTTTATGACCAACAGACCTTATGTAATGCTCTGTTTATTCCACCCACCCTTTGCCCCATATGGCAAAGTCATTATCTCACTTTCCCTGGCCCGAGAATGCCCGAAGCTGAGTTGTGCTCCAGAAATGTAGCTCTATTACAGGTATTTCCAGTGCTTTTCACAAAGTCTGGTGTCAGCAAATTATGATTCACTCCCTATGAAAGCCCACGACTGAATGGCTTTAAAGAAAAATTCTTATACCATAGTCAAATTATATGATATGAAATAGATAAATGATGTTTGTTCAGGATGCAGAATAAAAACATTAACATAACAGCCTTGAAAAGACACTGATTATCACGGCTTTACCTAGTCTTCATATCAATGGTTCACCAAGTGCTGACTTGCGTATTCTTGAAATTGATTTTTCATATTTGTTATAGTTTTCTAACTTTTCCGTCAGTCCAGACAATAATCTCAACTGACCTTTTTTCTGTGCTACAGGAATGGAGAGCCACTGTCACTCACACTCAAGTCTTTTATTGAATTGATGGACCACAATATCATCTCATGGGATACCCTCTCTGCAAACTATGTCAAAAAGGTGCTTTATTTCATATCCAGTTTTACAATTTGGTATTAGTAAAGGCAATGTGAAGCACCATTTATGCTTTGAAGCTGCTCTTGAATAGCCTGCGTATTATAACATTCTACTTTGAATCACAGCTGGTGTTGAGAATCAAGCAATATTTGTGTGTTTAACACACCGAATATTCTCATTTTTTTATTTGAAACTTTAATGATAATAATGAAAGTGATAGGTCTTGTTTACCCAGGGTACCCTCTTCAGTTCTATGTACTGTTCTCCCAGAGGGCCCTGCAATCATATTAGTACCCCAGCTTTTTTTTTTTCTTTTTGTATTTGTTTATCATTTCTAATAATTTGTATCCAAGTATAATTGTTGTTGGTGTTAGTTGTTATTTTCTATGAGGAGAAAGAAACTTGGAACCTTAGGGCGTCTATTTGGATAAGCAATTAAGCCAATGTGACATTTGAAAAAAAATAAAATTCAGATTGCTCTGTTACCTTATGAGTTAAAGCTTGACATTTGAGTAGATGGTGAAAAAAATTGATTACAAATGAACATTCACTACAAGAAGCTGTCAAATAAGATGCAAACAAGTCTAATTTCAAAGTTTTATTGGTCTCTTTGCTTTACAGATTGCATCATTTATAAACAGATCCAGTGGTTCTGATGTTCAGGTCACAGAGAGGGCTCTAAATATCCTAGAAAGCAGCATTCTAAACAGGTATTGCTAGTGCCAGAGAACATTTTCTCTTAGAACAGTTAAGGCTTGTTCATATATGCAGTGGTAAATTGCTTTTGAAAGTCCCTAGATTTCTTTTAAGCTTTATATGCATTATATTTTTGTATTTAACACACAGATAAGTGAATATGCATATAACACCTTTGTTGTGTCACTTGTATTCACTAATGTACACAAAAATGTTTTTGAATCAGTTTACCATTGCATATGTCAACCTGTCTTTAATATTCCCATAAGTTATAGCACTAAGTTTAGAAGATTCTTCGAACTCTTTTATGTCCTAGTAAATTGATGGTATAAGACTGACTGCTTGCAGCTCACACAACGGTGTGATGGTTTTAGAAATAACTTTAAATGCCTTTATTCCATGCCACACCTAGAAGATCACCAATAGACTCCAAAATTTACCAGTGTAGATTTGGTTTATATTCAATTTCATATTCCTTGTTTAGCCAAAAAATCAGCATTCAATATAGACAACAGTGATTTCGGGTTTGGAGTTTCTTTCGTACCTTTCAGAAATTTATCAGGAAAATAATAATGCTTTTTTTTATATTGCATGGATGTTTGGTACCTCGCTTGGAAGAGTTTCATGTTACAAACATTCATATTAGCATTCTGGTATCATCTATTGAAATGACATGTTGTGCTGTGTACACGTATTTTCTGAATAATCATCTCCATTTTTACTTTCAGTTCCAAGCTGTACAATGTGATTGCCAATGAGATTACTTTTCACAACATGACTCAGCATTTGGAAAATGTGTAAGTATTGGTACACATTATGTGCTTCCATATAGATGAATAGATGAGAAGTTTATTTTGCTTGGTTTTAGTTGAAAGAAAGTGCATTAATTCTAGGCTTATTCGTCATGCTGTGATTTTACCTATGTGTATTAATTAAGTATGAATATTCATGCTTATGACCATCCTTTTATATATTCATGAATTTGACGGATATTCTTGTGATGAGTGGTATTGGAGATCTGTAATGCCTTATTTCAGAATTCACAGAACATCATTAACTTTATTGCCTTTGATTCAAGATTTTTTATTGGTCCATGCAAACATAGCATATAAATTTTGGTTACAGTGGCTTTTGTTTAAAACGTGCAATGCAATTTACAACAGTGTAGAAACAAATCAATGAAAAGAATATTATACATGTATAATTTATAACCATGAGCATGCATTCATGCTTGTATAACATACGGTATTAAACATCATAACATATATAACAACAATCACTTTTCCTTTACATCAGCCTTTTTTTTTCTTTCTTGCATTCTTTTGTTTTTGTATTGCATGAAGCCGAGAACCTGGGTCCAGCAGAAATTTTTTGTTCTCATGAAATCATCATCCCCATCTTCCTTTGTCAGATCATTGTCATCATTAACTTTAATTTGCTTTAATAAAGAACCAAATTTGCAATCCTTTTCTATCAGTTGTCTCATTATGTATCATTTTATATTCTATCACATGAAGCCAAAACCCTGGAATCCAGCAGAACTGTCTTGCCCTGATGAATGCTCTCTGTCTTAAGGCACCAGAGGATAGGAAAAAGGTCAGTTCCCCAAAGATGGTTTATTTTCTTTTTTTTAAATCTTAGTTATATGCATTGTTTTAGAATGACATGTAAATGCCTGTTAGAGACCTTAATGCTGAATTTCTTCATGTCCTGTTGAATGTTAGTTCTGAGATGACTTGTGTTGGAGTCTGTGATAAATGCTTGTTTTTATCAAAACAAATAAAAGAGGTCAACCATCAATTAATCTGTTAGTAGGCACATGTATTTGTCATTCATATGTTTACTTCTTCTTTGTTGAAATGTATTTGTATTAATTTGCAGCTCTTCTGTGCTCTTAAAAAAAATCTAATGCATACAGAAAAGAGCCTTCACCAATAAGGTGCATTCTTTGAATGTAATGTTGAAAAAAAAAAAACTAAAACTATTCTGGCAAATTATTTCTACCCATTATAGAAAAAGATTGAATCATTGCTGTCCTTATGATTTGATAAATGCAATTATTTCGAAATTTAAAGGTACATTTCTCTTTTCAGAACACCTGTTTCTAAACTGTTTAAACTAATGATTTGTTTATCTTCTGTAACAGAGATTTGAAGAAGCACTTTCAGCAAGAAACATACGTGTAGTCATAATGGAGGTGAGACACTGTTAATGTTAGTTATATTTTGTTCCTATCCTGTTATTCCTTTGTACATGTACAAAAAGAAGTAATAGATATGTAGTACATGTATTACATCATAAATTGTTATGCTATAGCCTTCTCGTATTCATGTTGTCATTTTTATTTGCGTGAAGGACTATCGTCTCTGTCATAGCAGATATGTTCTGTCAACATCTCTCTCTTTGTACATGTATTTGAATTTGCATTGTTCAAACTATTTCTCTCTCTCCTCTCCTTTTTTGTGTGCCATTTACTTATTATTGTTTCCCTATTTTGTTTCAGAAAATCATACGCTCTCAGAACATTGGAACAGAGATGACTCACCAGCTCTATGTCTTCCAGCAGCTGACCTTCAACCTTCTTGAGAAGCGTAGAATGACCCCAATTGACCCCAGTAGCACTGTAAGTTCTGTTAAAAGTCAATAGACTTTTGGGCCATTATCACATGCCTATGCTCCAGAAACAATTGTGTGGCAGTCCATTTCAATCAAATGAGTTCTTCCAATCGTGGCCAAAACACTACTCTTACCCTTACCCCACATTATCCATAAAACCATAAAATTCATCTGCAATTTAGAGAAGAATGCACTACTGAACTGACTGAAGGAAAGTATGGATAGAGAGAGATCAATGAAAGAAGAGAGAGAGATAGATAGATAGATAGAGAGAGGAACGAAGAGAGAGATTGAAGAGAGACATTATGCGCTTAGAAACACTGTATTAAGCGCAATATAGATGTTACGTAATTATTATACAAATTAACAGATAAAAAGAGAAAGAGAGAAAGAGAGAGAGAGAGAGAGAGAGAGTCATAAAGATCGTAGAAGAAAAAGATCAAGAGGATGGTCAGACTGAGAGAAATATGTAGGAGAGAACGAAGGGAAACATGCAGAGAAATGTAGACAAAGGTGAAAGAGGTAAATGAATTGGTGGAACACATCGATAAAGTGGCAGACATACAAGAACCATGAAAGACAATCACATGGAGACAGAAAAACAGAAGGAAAATCTTGAATCTACCATCTTCCCTCAAATCCACTATTTGCTTTTACAGATATTGTGGTGCTTAATATTTACTACTTTGACATTATGCTTTATGCTATATCTATAACGCTGCATTACATCTCGTAATATCTACGCCTCCACCTTTTCAGTCTTTGTTTGCATTGTAATGTGAGACCAATTTTGTGCTTATTTCAACAGAAACACAAAGAGTTCATAGAAGAGCTGAGATCACACGCTTTTGGTCATGATATGGATAGTACAAGGGGACCAGCCAATGATTACAAGAGACTTGGCTTTCAGGTAAATACTCCTGATTTCATAATACAAATAGAATATTGAGATAAGGTTTGTGTAATTCTGTTGTAATTGTATTTCATAATTTTTTGACATTTTAATTGTCTAATTTCTTCGTGTTTTTTCTTCATACCTCATCATATATGTACATGTGATGTGTACAGTTTTGATTCAACACCAACATTTCCGATAGGTTGAATTCTAATTTACATGGGCCTTAATATTATATGGGTTGAAAATGTGTAGGTTATTACTTAAAGACATTGGTTAACATTGTTATGATTTTAAAAAAATCTTGTTTTGTTACTTGAAAATGGGATAAACATAAGGGTTGTAGTGTAAAAATACCAGTCTGAAAGTTTCATAGTATAATTTCTACAGGAAGTATTTTTAAATATCAAAATTGTGAACCATTGTTTGAAAATTATACGAGGGTCGGTTGAACAGAGTAGACATAAGGAGTGGACATGCGCGTATAACTCACCTTACCGTACTGTGTGTATTGGCGAATCACGCGGCAGGAGGCACATAACGGCATTTTCAAATTCAAGCAAAGTGGTCCTCTTAGTGGTTGTCTCTTGAGACGAAGGATAATATAATCGCCGTTTGCGTCTAACTTACACTTTTTCATTCCAAATTATGGTTGGTTTCAGGGTTTTTTTAGTACAAATACAAGTACTCATACACATGTTTCATCTTAGTTTGAGAATTTTTTAAATCAGCTACTCACAAAGTTAGCCAATGCCTTTAACTTCCATTGTCATAGTGATTTAAATTGCCCTATTTTTCCAGGCAGTATTTGAAAGCTTCCTTTTGGGCACATACCAGTATATTTATTATCTTACATGCTCTTGCCTATTCATGTGTTTTAATTTTGTTGATATTGTAAACTTTACTGAATGAGTTATTTTTATTTTTTATTGAACTTTTTTTTTTTTTCCTTTTCAGAATGCCGAGCATCCTATCAAGGATTTCATGGAGGTCCCACCAGGTTTACTGGCCCTTGAGTGCACCACACACTTTGCCAATGTACACAATGAGGACTACACCAGGGTAGGAATTGCATAAGGATAATGATTATGATTATGATAAGTGTGATATGGTTGATGATAATAATGATAATGATAACAATAATAGTGATGTTGAAAATGAGATGATGATGATGGTGATGATGATGATTATGATGATGATGATGATGACAATAATGATGATGATGGTGATGGTGATGATGATGGTGATGATGATGATGATGATGATGCTAATGATACTAATGATATGATAAGAATATAATAACATTGGTTTTGACGCTTGCAACATACAGGGAAATTTTCTCATAACAAGTAATAGTGTTCTATAGTAGTACTAGTTGCAGAGTGGCAAAGGACGTTATCGGCATGCCACCTACTTATGTTGATTATCAATGTCACTGATTTCTATTTCAGGTTGTTTTAGAGAATTGTTCTCGAGCTGATGAACATGAATGCCCCTTTGCCAGATCTAGCATTGCTCTCACCAAAATGCTTTGTGAGATCCTCAGAGTCGGAGAATCACGTAAGTCTTCAGCTGACTGTTGCCATGCAGAGGCTTTATTTGGATTTGTGCAGCTTGGGTTATTTGCTTATAAACTACTTACCATCTTTTTTGCAATAGGCCAAAGTTAAGATATGTCTGTATTTTGTAACAAAACAAATATGATCCTTATTTTCCTGGGTCACAAAGTTTTTAAGGATTCTACATGAAAATTCAGTTCATTTGACAGGAAATATATTCATGCAATAATATTTTGTGACCAGACACATACAATCTGTGCTTGTGATAGAAAAATATAACTGCACTGTGTGCTTTCATTGAGTCAAAAGGCCCAGGGGGGTCACTTCCATTGAACAGTGGACAGCATCCGTGAGAAAAAAAACGTGGAAAAAGGGTATTTTTTCAGGGGTAGGCGCGGAACGCGAATAGAGTGTCAGAAACGCCCAAAAATGAAAAAAAAAGCCCCCTAAATCACGATAATCTAAAACGCGAAAAGGGTAATTTGCACCGACCGCGGGACCGACTATAACAAAAACCCGTGAACGGAAAATCTTACAACGCCTGTGTAAAACATAATGAGGCAGTGAATGATCTCTAGATAGAAATGGCTCCAAGCTCTCAATGGACCCCACTATCACTCTCAAGGTATGAAAATGGGAATATCCTTGTTTAGGGTATGAATATCCCAACAATTAATGAAATCTCCCTGTTTAGGGTGTGCAAATCTGGGACATCTGCACAAAATCCGTGTTTATGGTGTCCTAGCGGCCTGTCCTTGAATCCTCGTTTAGGGTGCTTTTTTTAGGACGATTCTCGCGGATGCTGTCCACTCTTCAACGGAAGTGACCCCCCCGGGTAAAAAGGTCAGCATCCAATGCATGCAATATCACAGACATATCTCTTAGCATTGGTTAGGGGACGTGCATGTAGTGCTTCATTAAAATCCCAATTTCTGTTGATGTTTTGATCTTATTACTCTAGCAGGTGCTTATGCTAATAGTAATAATATTCCATGCTGTTATAATTCTTCACGCAGTTCCATAAATGCTGAGGATTATTATCCACCTCTAGCCTAACTGTCCTAAAGAATTCAAAAATGCCTTCCTACCCATAGCTATCTGCATTTTCCTCACCTTGCTTGATCATAATATTTACCGTTCTTTTATATGATAGCCAATGAGACTGGAGCAGAGTACTATCCAATGTTCTTCTCCTGTGACAACTCCTTT
Organism: Echinometra lucunter; assembly: GCA_029962745.1. Classification (NCBI taxonomy): domain Eukaryota; kingdom Metazoa; phylum Echinodermata; class Echinoidea; order Camarodonta; family Echinometridae; genus Echinometra; species Echinometra lucunter. The sequence goes on from CM057158.1 coordinate 5,332,086, forward strand.
GAGGAGTTCTTCTGTCAGTGCATCAAGCTCTTCAACAAGACATGGAGAGAGATGAGGGCATCCCTGGAGGATTTCCCAAAGGTAAAGAGAGAATGAATGCATGCTGGCAGAAAGGTCATGTAATATTTTTTTAGTAGGAAAGAAAATTTGCATGAAAATTGGCATTACATAATAGTCTCACTTTGTCCGTCTTGCATAAAAAGATGTGTGAGATCAAGTAATATTCCACTGATGATTTCCTGTGAATTTTAATGTAAGTATCTGAAATGACAGCAATGAAAGGACTACTCTCTGCCCTGTGGTAAGACTCTTCCTCAATGACCGCTCCCTGCACAATGATCAATGATTCGTTACACTTGTCGTGGGCTTTGTGACTTTGTGACTTTGATCAAGATCAGATTTTTTTTCACCTTTCATTTGTTCAATTTTCAACTTGAGGAGGAGAAAACTTCACAGGATCTTAGTTTTGCTTCTATCATGCTACTGACTAGCTAAAGGCAAGGAAATCTGAAAAAAAAAATAGTTTTTGAGGGCCTACCAAAACCGTACATTAGCTTCAATTGCAACTTGACTTTCAACAAGTTAGAATCAAGTTTTGAAGACTTGTGTTTTATTTTGGAAGTTGATTTTATTTTCAAAGTGGACATTCAAATCCGCAGGCGTATTAAAATAATAATAATATTCTGCTTTTGAATAGCGCATATCACATTGCGATCTAACATCTCTGTAGGTTTCAAAGGATATCTTTACCCTAACTTTAGTCAAACGACCATTGCAGAAGTCAAAGATTTTAACTCATCAATTTTAGCCAGGTACACATTTACCTAACCTTAGCCATGTGTGGCAAATTAAGACTTATGTCTTGCCAAAGGACATAAGTATAGTGTCAGGGATTCAAACCGTGTACCATCTGGTTCACTGTCTGGAGACTCTACATGTTTTTGGATGGTTGTCATAACTGAACTTTCAAGAGTAAAATTGTGACTGAAAATGCTTTGTGTCATCTATACCCTGCCATGAAGTATCACGCAAGTATGTTTAATAGGTGTACTGTAAAGGTGTTATCTGCTCTGTAAGAAAGTGAAGACTGATGCAGTCTGAACACATTGTCCAACTTTGGTGTTTTGAGCACTTTAACACTGTTACCAATATCAATAATCAAATTTGTGAGGTGTATGTCTTCGTGATCTTCCTTTTGGTGCAAAAGTAATACACAGGAAAAGTTGTGATTCAACTGAAGAGCTGTAATGAAAAAGAAGTTGCAAAGAAATCTCACATATATTATAGTCTTTTCTTAAAGAATAGAGTATTTTTTTTACACTACTTCTGTAGGTGATGACAGTAGTCCAGGACCAGATCAAGCGAGCTCTGAAGGTGAAGGAAGCCGGCGTCGACATCAAGGGAACTACCATAAAGACCCCATCCGTAGAGCAGTACAAGCCCACTACCATGGAGAACTTCTGGACCAAGCTTCAGCATTTTAACTACAGTGAGATACTCAAGCTTCGGCATCAGGAAAGGGACAACAAGGAAGAGGGTACTTCTCAAGCCAGGCCTGTTGTGTAAGTCCTCTATAAAAAGATGATATTTGAAAAATTTTGTGACCAAGCTGCATCATTTCAACTACAATAGGATCCTGAAGCTTAGGCACCAGGAAAGAGACAGCACGGAAGAGGGAGGGAAGGTCACAAGGTAGGTCTGTGGTGTAACATTGGAGTGCCTGGAGCACTTGTTTGGTGAATATGCGCGCTATATAAATATTTCAGTATTATATATTTTTTTCTATGATTTTCAGAGACCTGAAGAACCAGATCAAGCCTGATATGATAGAACTCATCAAACAACAGAGGCTGAGGTTCCTTGTGGAAGGCACCATGTTCAACCGTTACAATCAGAGAGGACGAGCACAAGGTCAGTGTCAAATCAAATGTGGTATTAAAGAACTGATTAAATCAAAGACTTTAGAATCTTTTAAAAGGTACAGTGTTCATTCACATTGAAAGCGGAAGTGCACATAGGTGATGTCTTGTATTAGCTTCTGCAAAAGTTACAAATTCATGTATGTGTGCCTTTACTTGTGTAAAGCACCATGATCAACAGCTATACCGTGTGTCTCAAAAAAAACGTAACACTTTTGAAATGGTTGCCAAATTGAGCATATATTATTTCATGAAAAAATGTCAATATGTATGGAAAGCTAAAGGACCAACCTTTCATATGAAATGAAAAAATTGAAAAAAAATCATGCTTCGATGAACAGGATTCACTTAAGTTAGAGGTATGAAAATGGGCCTGCGCAGGATTTTTTCCTTCCAATTTTGGACAGGTATAGCATACAAAATAAATTTGATATGAGATATTCATGATCGATGGATTAAGAGTTAAAAGGATGTTTTGAATACCAGTCCTTTCTCTCTGTCATTTATCAATCCCCAAACACCACCCATGCCACACACACACACACACACACACACCAACTTCCACTCCCATCTTAATGTATCATTGATCTTTCATTTTAAGATGAACAAAGCAGTTGTAAATAAGAAAAAAAATAAAAGAAACATGAACATCTTTAAAAAAAAAGATTTAACTTGTTTTTGTCATGTCTGCCCTAATGTGTGTGTGTGTGTGTGTGTGTGCGTGCGCGCGTGGGTGTATGTGTACGTGCGTGTGTGTGTGTGGTTTGTGTGCGTGTGATAATTGGTTTGAGCAATTGCTTGATGGAATTAATGTTTCAGTGATTATCGATTGATTTCATTGATCAAAATGAGTGACTGGTTAATAATTTGATTATTAATGGAAAAAAAATGATCCACCAAACTTTCAGAAGAAAAGTGATAAAAAAGGAAGGAGTAGGTGAGAGGATAGGAAGAAGGTTGTATGTGTGTGTGTGTGTGTGTGTGTGTGGGAGGGGGAGGACAGTGGGTTGCGTAATGTTAATTATGATTTGGAATATTTCAATTTAGCCAATTCTCATTCATCCTTAATCCGTTCACATCTACCAGATCAATGATACAATAAGATGGGAGTGGAAGTGTGTGTGCGTGTGTGTGTGGGGGGGGGGGGGTGGGCGGTGGTGTTTCGGGATTGATAAATAACAGAGAAAAAGGAATGGTATTCAAGGTATTCAAAATATCCTGTTGATCCATCGATCATGAATATCTCATATCGACCTTATTTTGTAAGCTACAAGTAACTTACCTGTCCAAAATTGGAAGGAAAAATCCTGCGCAGGCACATTTTCATACCTCTAACTTAAGTGAACACTGTTCATCGAAGCATGATTTTTTTTCCAATTTTTCATATCATATGAAAGGTTGGTCCTTCAGCTTTCTATACATATCGACATTTCTTCATAAAATTACATATGCTCAATTTGGCAACCATTTCAAAAGTGTTACGTTTTTTTTGAGACACACGGTAGTTGAATATGGTGACTTACACATGTTCATCTGCTATAGCAGTTGAGCATGGTTCAAAAAGTTCAAAGTTTTCACAGGATTTTTCAGGTGCATAGGTGGTCACTCTCACACACAACATTTAATGTCTTGTGAGAAGTACTGGTATGTAGTGTTTTCTGCTGTAACATAGCCTGTGTCTATGAAACAGGAGAGGCATGTTCACACACAGTTCACTCTTTAGTCATTTGCCTGGGTTAGATGGTCTTTGGCTCGACTGGCAGAGAGTTTACCAGCTGAGGCTACAAACTTTCTGCTCCTCGTCAAAGGGATTGTTCATGTATGCAGTGGCAAACCCCTGCACTGAATCCCATGGGTATTTCATGCTTAAAAGAATGGTATTTTGAGGAGATAAAAAAAACAAAAACAAACAGGAAGGCAAACATGATCTTTTGTACATCGTAGCAGCAAAAACTTGTGCACCAATCAAATTTTGATAGAAAAAAAATATGAAGTCACAAGTGTCTTCTGTGTGCACAGCTTTTGCATACCTGCCAACTGTTCCTATTTGATAGGAATATTCCTATTTTGGGGAAAAGAAATTGTCATTTCAACCTGAATGTTCCTATTTCTGTACAAATTTGTCTGTAGTATTGAATATGAAATTTAGGAATGTTCCTATTTTTGAAAATTTCTTGATAATTTGTTCCTATTTCTTGGCTGTCAGGGTTGGCAAACTCTCCTTTATTTGAGTGTGAACTATTATTGAAATGTACATGTGCATGTTGTTTTATCACTGGATATGCGAATGAGCCTTTAGGGGGAGGGGGCAGAGGTAGAAGATTGGAGTCATTTGTTAAGTCGTATCGTGGGAATACCATTCCAGGGGGTGTTTCACAAAGTTACGCATGACTTTCAGAATGACTCAACTATGAACAGCCAAATGAAATGCCCAAAGTTTTTCCCTTAATCTCAGTGAAATTGATAATGATAATGTTAATCTACATAGATATTTCAGTTCTAGCATATGTGATTAAATATGCTTGCGAATCCCATTTGGCTTTCCATATTCAAGTCATGCGTAACTTTGCGCACATCTTTGTGAAACACCCCCAGATTTCTTGTCTGGTGAGCAAACTACATATTTTATTATTTCCTTGCTATAGACCGGTTCTGGTACTGCCGGCTATCACCCAACCATAAGATGATTCATCATGGAGATATTGAAAACCATCAATCACCACCTAGCTATGAAGCTCTCACTAATAAGAGTAAGTCTTTGCTATGTTTAAAGAGATACTATGCAAATGAATTGATCGGAGGTGGTATTTTGAAAATTGTTTTAAGTTTTCTTGTAAATTATGTCTTATCTTCCAAAGATAATACCTTGCTAAAATTGTTGTAAGTTGGTATATTAAATTTGTCTTATCTCTGTGAGGACCACCCATATTTCATCTTATGGCATAACCATTTTTTGACACTTTACCAATAGGAACACCCCTTATATCAAAATATAGGGATACGCTTTGCGCATATTTTGGGGAGGTTGTTGATTAATTTACATGCGCAATAATAATGGTTGATGACCTCCTTCATTTGATTGAAGTCACAATTTTAAGTAAAATCATCAAAAATGCAACAAAAGTTACAACAAAATATTTGATATCAGAATACCCACTTTGTCTCATCACTGAAGATACAACAATCACTATGAACATGGCGGACAAAGAAAGCGGACAAAATAAACAACCTCTCATTCTACCTTTCACAATGGTTCTGGTAGTCAAAAGAACATCCCTTCACAGCTATTATGTTTAATCATGTAGTTCCAGGTGAATATGCATGTGACACCTGTTCCACATATTTTAGACAATAGCAGTGAAGGGATGTTCTTTTGACTACCAGAACCATTGTGAAGGGTAGAATGAGGGGTTGTTTATTTTGTCCGCTTTCTTTGTCCGTCATGTTCATAGTGAATATTAGAGATTAAACAATTTTCAGAATACTTCCCCCGCAATTGGTGAGCCGTCCATTGAAAGAATTCAGTTTCCTTTTAGATTTCGAATAGTCTTGCTCGATGTTTATGTGGCCGTGCTCATTGAAAATGTGGGGCATTGCATATGTAGAATAGTTTAAAGTTAAATAAGCTCTCCATTGAGTTGAATACTAAGCGGGAACCTTTGCAAATAACTTGAGAATCATCAGAGATGAAGGTTCACAATATTTTGGTGTTTCTCCTTTCTGTTTCAGTTGCTGTAGCTGATATCCAGGACATTCAAACAGGAAAAGATTGCCAACATGTCCGTAATGTCCGTGTAAGTAAATAGTGGTCACTGCTTGAGCAGTAGTGAATCATAGCATTCTCTCTAGCTTTTGTTCTCCAAAGTTTCTCTCCGACGTGATGAGGTTTTCATACTTTCTGTGGAATCAGTCATCAGGAAAAATTCAGATTTAGGAATTCCTTTGCAGTATCAGATTGGTAGTGTGTATTATCTTGTCTTTAGACAAGCAAATAGATGTAGCTTTAGCTCTGACAAAAAGCATGCAACTTTTGTTGAGGGTATATTTGTCTCCAGCTTTTCTGTTAAAGATTCATCTAGCTTTCCATCCTTCTTTACATTCCTCATAGGCTGATGGAAGCTTAGCATTCTCCATTTTACACCATCCTGACCATCGTCTAGACTTCATCGCTCGCACACAAGAAATCGTGAGTATACTTGCTATACCAGTGTTATCTGTTTTTATATTCATGTGAGGCCAAGAAAAGAAAAATTATTTTAGAGCTGTTATTGCCATCCACATCACTCATCACTCTATCATTGACATGATTATTATCATGGTATCATTTTGTCACCATTATGTTATCTTGTGATATAGTGATCATCATCACAATCATCATTATACCTCCTCCTCTTCTCCTCATGCATCATCATTATCGTCGTAGTCATCATCGTCATTGTAATCATCATCCTCATTACTATCACCGTCAGCAGCAGCAAAATTATTAGCATCACCACCACCACCACCGCCACCATTCCAACCATCCCCACCACCACAACCAACACCACCACAAACACCACCACCATCACCATCATCATTATCCTTTTCATCCTCATCCACCCCCAACACCTTTATCATCATCTTTTTTATCATCATGCTCGTCATCAGCAACGCCACCCTCGTCATTTGCATCTTTGACAAAAACTACATTTCTGTATCAGAATGACTATAATGCTCAGTTTTCTCCTCGCACAGTTTGACATGTGGACTGATGGCCTGAATGTGCTCCTTGGCAAACCTATGCAGAGCAAGCAGAAGGAAGCTGACCTGGAGGCACTCCTTGGGATGGAGATGAAGATACGTCTTCTAGACATGGTCAACATCCCCATCCCCACCACGGCTCCCGTCATACCACCCCCACCCACAGATTATAACTTCTACTATGACCAGATATAATCATCCTCTGTTCTGTACCCATTGGTGCTAGACTGTATGCTGGGGTAAAGCTTGCCAATTTCTTGTCGGTCTTACATTTATCCCGTGACTATTTCTCTAGGCTTTATGGTTTCATGGAAGATAAAGAGGTAGGGTTAGGTTGCAACTGAATTTTAGATTTGGGTGAGGGAAAGGGTCAAGATGAGAAATCCTGTGTGGTCTAAAGGCTCGTTCAGATATGCAATGGTACATTGATTAAACTAAATGGGGAAGGGGGGAGGAGTGGTTGGTTAAGTGTATTGCATGTCGCATTTCTATATCTTATAACACCCACATAAGTAAGTGAACATATAGCACCCTTCTTGTGTCACTTGCATTCAATTTGTACACAAAAACCACACATATCTTATAAAGTTTGTAAAGCGGTTTACCGCTTCACATTTGAACAAGCCTTTAGAATGAAGTTTGGAATTTTCCAAGTATGGGAAATTGACTGCAGAGCAGTTTCCAACAGAGCAAGTGTCAAGGAGCATTGCTTTGATGGTGTGTGGCCCTGCAACTTGACTCTATTGATTGATTAGTCACATTTGAGAGAATTTTAAAGACACATAGATTGTAGCAGCTGAACCACCCAAGAACCACATCTTCTCTGCACATGGATTAGATCAAATGGGTAGACTAGAGCTTGATTGTTGACACATTTGCAAGTGAAAAGAATTTTCAAACTTGCAAAAAAAAAAAAAACCTTTCTCCTCCTAGACCACCTTATGCGATGCTGCAACTGACAGTCAGTTTTATCATTTGGGGCTGAGGGTAAATAAATCTCTGCCGAGTACCATGTATGCGAAACTATAATAGACAGACACAGAATTACAGTGATGTAATAATTTATGCATTGTAGATTATGATGAAGCATGTTTATTAACTTATGTGATTTCTTTTCCTTTTTCGTTTTGTAATTCTGATATGTAATCAACTCTGGTGAAGGGTTATGGTAAATGACCTATGCTTGTAATTTATTCTTTAATCGATTAATTCATGATGTCAATTTAAAAAAAAAAAATCTTGTTTGCCAGACATTATATCATCATCTCAGTGGAAAGGAGGATAAAGCATGCAGCCTTGTAGTGCAAAAAAATGCATTGTGTAGATGCATTATGCCCTTTTTACACCAAGGTGATGATATATCATTTGCTAATTTTTTTACTGCTCTTGTCATGAAAATGTTATTTATTTGATTAGTTGTAATCAAGGTGTAGATCTTCAGAACTTTGAAATTGGGTAAAACGTTGTGTAGTATGGGTTCATCTTTTTGCTGATACTGATAATCAAAACATGAGCATTTAGTTTTCATTGATTCAGAATCTTTGAGTGTCAGAATGGGGTTTCGCTCTATATGAAAGCATATGAGTTAGTCCCCATAGGTGGTGGTCAGATTTTACTGACAACAATAACTGTAACTATAGTCTCAGTTACATGTACAAAAAAAAAAAAAATGGGTTTTTTGTTCCACCGTTTACACTTGCCAGAACAACCTAGAGCTTTTCATTTTTTTGACAAGAACAGCGAATGTGCATAAAAACCCCAATCTTTTACAGGTTTTGGGGGGAAATTATGCGCATGCATGACCTCTTGGTCACTGCATCTCGCTATGCACGCGGGAACGTCCCCCTTGACCAAATACCCAAAAAATACGGCGAGATATGAGCAAGCGTTTACATTGGCAAAATACCAACGAAAAACTGGCAGAGTTTTAAAACAAACCACACTTCGGAGGTGGGTTTTTCAATTCGGGTTTTTTGCAATGTTTAGGGGTAGTTGCCTAGCAACTTCCAACGAAAAACCTGAATGTTAGAAAAACTTGAATCTTTTGATGCCAGTGCAAACAACAATTATGTGTATAAATCCTTGCCAATTTGGTGAGGCTCTGTTTATGTGGAAAATTAATAGGAGATCATTATGGTCAGTTAGACTGGCATATATGCTATTCAGCATTCCTTACTGATTTATTGTGAGTGAATTCACTCGGCCATCTATCTTTTCAGCACAGACTTCATCAATAAAATCTACGAGCCAATCGTTATGCTCTTGTGATATGACTTCATTTGCAAGAAATCACGTGGGCAGTGTTGTTTGAGTTTGAATAGGAGCCCTCCATTTCACTATTCATGTGAGGCCACTTTTATTGTTGTAAGTATGTGATGTGCATAAGATAGTAATTATTCTTCTCAGTCATATGTGACCACCATCTTTCTTATGGCTCTTTAATCATAATGATAATATTCTGGATTTATATAGCGCTTAATACATCTCGGATGTAAGTACTTTACAGAAATATTATTACAGAAATATTATTACAGACAAGATGTTCAGCTTTGCATGAATTACATATGCACTGTCATATTTTTAGAATTCAAATTGGTACATGTACGCCATGCTGAATTTTGATTATAATATTGATTTCTTTCATTTTGATTACCAACTTAACACATTCATTCTTTTTCCAATTTTAAGATGTATGTAATATCTAAAGTTGTGCATGGACCAAAAAGATTCGTACTCGGACTTTGCATTGTAGCGGGACTACAGGAGATGAAAAAAACTAGAAAAAAAAATGGATCTAAATGATCATAGGATGTATTATTATTGTATTGTTTGATATGTAACCAGTATACGAATGTAGATAATATTATTTATGTATTACGTTTTATACTTATGTATGTACCTGTAACATGATAAGCATGTACTCATATAGTTGTTATTTTAGCATAAATACAGATTGTTCACCTCTCATTCATTGTGCACATAATACATGTAAAGTCTACAGGTTTACAGAGGTGTGGAGAAATCACATTGCTAGAAAACTTGAACTGTGCATACTGAACGAGTGGTAGACTCAAAGGGGTAGACTAGTACACCAGGACGTGAACTTATGTACTTATGACTCATGAAAGTGTTGTTTTTAGAAAATTTTGAAATGTAAGCACAAACTTTATATTGACCTTTAGGTAGCATGTTGATGATCAAAATTATATCTCTAAACTAGCCTAATCTTGATAGGTAAAGGAAGCATTGAAGGAAATCACTGAGGGATGTGGTTACTTACAATATGCAGAACATGATATGCTCTCTGAGGAAACTACATCAAACATGGGTATGTGGTACATTTTGTTCAATAGCAACAGTAATGTATTTATTGTATGAGTCGATATAAACAGCTTGGGATGACTTGGTTAAAGGATTCCTGAAAAAGCTATTTTTTCTATACACGTTGGTTTATTCAATACGTCACCGATTTTCAAAATGATTATCTTCAACCAATCATACTTTCCTTTCCATATAATGATAAAAGCATCCATGAAAGATGCAAGTAAATATTTGATGTTTTTTTAAAATCCAGAATGGTCAACATCATAATATGAAACGCTGGAGTCGACACCTATCCGGTTCTTTGTTCACAAGCTATGAGGAAGCTGTGGATACCGATTGTACATATTTTATAGGATAAAATGTAACTTCTTCCAAAAGACGAGGAAAAGGTCGTAGAATACATCCTTGTCAAACTGTCCAGAATTTAGTCTTGCCAATATCAATTTGTACTGCACCTATTGCATCATAATGATCATATAAACTGAACATGCACTTAAACTGTTTATGACAAATGCGTTTGTATCGTCTTCTTGGAACTAGAGGAGTTTAGACTTTAAGACTTTGACAGTTAACGTCTATCTGACTCAGATTCAGTGAAATAATCATGTTATGTGTCACAATTATGACTTGATTCACAAAAATCATTGATGATCAAAAAAAGATAAGGACAAAATTGATATAAATGTGGAATTTTACTTTAGTCAGTCCCTTCTATTTGAAAATATGTGATTAAAGAATGAATGATTCTTTTAGATTGAGATGATTGTGAAGATAGCCATCTCTACACTACAGAGAACTTGCTGATTTGTAATGTCACTCAGCACATTTTTTTAAAGTACATGTTGGAATTTCCCTTTCTGTGATTCATGAAATGTGTGCACCAAGATACAAGACTATACTGTTTTTGTATGATATATGCAATAAATACACCAATGAAATACGAATGTGCTTTTACAATTTATGGCTTCAAATGCTCTCGTGACTGTTTACTCACATTGTTTGAAATTGATTTGATGTGTGGACTTTTCTAAAGGTAGTGTTGTTTTAAATAGTGAATGGAGATGAGAAAATTCTTGTTTTGGGGGGGATTTAAAGTGTGGAGAATAAATGAAATATATGAGCGGGGTTGAAATATATTTTAATGGTATACCGGTACAAAACATATTCTTGGTCAAAATCCCAATGAATTACCATTCTAACAATGGCAGGTGTTATACCATGGACCCTACTAGAGATGGACTAATAATGGGAGCCTTTCTTTGATTTTATCATGACCGCCGCCACCTGGAAATGTGAATGGATATGAGCACATTCATTGTCGCGACAATGTTGCTTATATACGTAATAACGAATTGTCACAAACAAAACAACATTTTAACTTTCTTCGAATACCTTTCGCTGAAGTGTCATTTCAGGAAATGTACTGTGATTTAAGACCAGTAAGAAGAGCAGCAAACCCCAAACTATGACAATTTGTATGATATGAGATTGATTATTACAGAAGTGGACACTTGTGGACATGCATCTGACCTAGCCTAACTTTGAAAAATGCATATCCTCTACGGATTAATGACCTCATATTCCTGGAAATCAATTGGATAAGTTTCTAAATGAAGTTTAAGATCACTGTGTTAGGGCAAAATTTACGGGTCTCTCTTGCAAACTGCTTGTTATTTCTTATTTAAAAATGTATACACAGCAATTTTCATTTTTACGCCACAACTGCACATGCATTTCTATGATTTTAAGTGATTTATTTTCTTCTGCGCATGGATTTTGTAGATTTCTCAAATCAAACTTCTGGTTCTCTCCAGGCCGACTGGCAGCAGTCGTAATGAGATCAAAATGGGGAAGCATGTTTGGAATGTCATTGTGATACTTTTGATAGAGTCAGGTGCATGAATTCATTATGCTACCGATCAGTGTCCATGGTTATACAATTCTCCAACTTCTGTTTTGAGGTAAAATAATATTTGGCATTTCAAAATTTTATGGCAAGACAGATTGGCGTTATCATTAGCTGTTCAGGGGTAAAGAAAAGGTACAAAAAACAAAAAACAAAAACACTTTGGAGTCATTTTGGCTGATGGATAAAACATGCTTAGGTTTTTTAAAAAATAAATCCGGCAGCTGAGCAGTGTGGTCATGCCCGTGTACAGTACTGCATTGTGACTGCTTGTATGGAGTCTGTTTAGCAATAGCAGTGTCACTACTTGTTATTCTAGTTGCAGTAGATTCAAAGATTCAATGCACCGACTCTTATCTTGTGATATAAAGATAACAATGAGATAAAAGTAGTTTCCTACATAATTTAAGGTAGTACATTAATCACTAACAAAATAACTAATGAAAAGCACATGACATTCATATCAATTTATATCTTTATTGCTAACAAGATATTTCACCTTATAAGATAAATGTTCATAGTTCATACTTGAACAAGTACAAAAATATATATATTTATTTCTCTCAACTTACGATATCATCATCTTTTCAAATTCAACATCTAAAATTGATGGTATAAAATCAGATAATTAATGCACATATTGTAGGCCTTGTCCTAAATTTAGGGCAAATGTTGATTTCTGGCAAATTTCAGTTTAACCGTAAAACCATGGGGGGGGGGGGGGGGGCCTTCAACATTTCATGCACTAATTATGCAACGCCCAAGCTGTCTTGTCACTTTTTCTGTTGAAGTCTCCCGCATTATTTGAGGCCTAATTTGCAATGACCAAGTGCGCAGTTTAGAAGTTAGATAACATTTTGTACATGCACGTCATTCCAAAAACTGATTGAAAATGCAATTCTGTGTACAAATTTACTTCAAATTGCTTTTAGCCAAAATTCATAAATGTATCATTATTTTTACTTTTGCAGGTTGAAATTAATTAATCTTAAGCTTTTTATGATTGCAAGAGTGCAGAAAAAAAATGATAGAAAAAACAAACAAAGGACAAAAAAAAAGACCAAACTAAAGAAATACATAAGAATTTATCAAAACAATAAAATACACAAGAAATCAATATCCCTACCTGATTTTTTTCAAATAGTATTACTGAGGATGTTATAAGGCCCAAAATTAGCAATCTATGAGCTTTATTTAGTAAAAATGTGATTTTAGGCATAAATTAGCAAAAAAGGAATTCATATAAGATAAAAGAAAGTGATTTTGGATAATCTAATTATATAGTCATGTAGATTACATTGCCATCTCACTTTAAGCAAATTTCACAGCAATTGCACGATCAGCGACTGAGATCTGGGGGAGGGGGGCAAAAAACCCCCCCCCCCCCCCCCATGGTTTAAGACATCCCAAAAAGCCCGATGGTTTCGGGGTTACAATATGATTCTAGGAATTTGTCCACATTGTGTAAAGATCCTAAAGATCCTAGATAGGTCTACAACATGTGATCAGTAACTATTAACTACTCTTGCATACTTAAAAGAAAAGAAAAGCAAATGCATTATTACAGCATGTTATGTATTAGCTGCCATTATTATTGGGTTTTTTTTATTTATCTACATTGTATCTCAATGACTATGAACGATATGTAAACCAACATCTTTTAATTCTTCAAACATAATGACAAAAGTAGATGCAACAGAGCTGTTTTAACAGGAAACCAGCCAAATTCAAAGCACAGAAAAAACATATCTAAAACACAGATAAATGTTAAAATTAAAAGAGACCTGTGCTCATAGTGTTTATAGTTACATCCACCAAGAGGTGTCTACAAGTTTTAATATTTTGGTTAGCTTGACTTCCATGGGATTTACTTGGACAAAAGTGCATGGAGGAGAAGATGTGGGACAATGAAAGATTGTTGTAGTTTGAAAAATTATTATGCATGCCACTATCAAGGGTATAGTAGATAAAATGTGAATAGTTTCAAACAAGCATAAAAAAATAAAAAGAGAAAAGTTGTATTTTCAAAACACACACAAAATTTATCTACATGCTTTAGAAAGTTTAGAGGTTGAAAATTTCAAGAAAAAAAAAATCTTGCAAAGAAAAAGGAAACACAAAGAGATACGCAATCAAAATGGCCAATAGTTTACCTCTTGTATATATGGAATTGCAACTTGACAAGTAAAAAGATATAAATAAATGGAGCATACATAACATCAAATTTACAGGCAACATATTAAACCTAAACACAAACACTGCATTATGAATAAAAATGCAAATGAAATTCAAACTACTTGAACAAATGATAAATGTGGCTAAGGATGAACTTTGTCAGTCATAAACTTTGCAAAACAAAAACAGACTTTGCATAAACACAAACAAATAAACAAACAAAACAAATTGATTATGCATAACTATTGCAAGTTCCCTGATGCATGAATGTGTGTTTCCAAGAAACACAACAGAGTATACCATCAATATATAAGAGATAATCTTTGTAGTCCAAAAATGTTGTAAAATCTGATGAACAAATATAAATTCCAACAGCATCAACAAATTCTAAATGAATATAAAAATACTGCATATGTATGCCTGACGGCTTTCATACGAAAGGTGAAAGAAGCATGGAACTTGTGGTACTCCTAAATGGCCATTTTTAGCCTCAATCAGAATTCCAGCAAGTTATTGCAAGTTTGTTTACATTCGCTAGTATACAAAACCCAAAGATATGTATGGAGAATCTGCATTCACTACACATCCTGAAGAATAACTGTCAGACAATTCCTCAGAGTTCTCAATTTCAAATCATTGTAACTGAACTCCTACAAAATCATGACAAAATCAGCCCTCAAAACCTGGTTTCCATGAGAATTTCATCTTCCCTTACAACTTGACAACCATATTACCAAAATACATGTATTGCCAGATCTAACTATTCTATGGCCAGGTTAATTCACCTCTGAGGATATATTATCCTCTCTTTTCTTTCTGAAAGAAAAAGTAATATCAGCTCGGAATATTACTTACATACTGCATAATTTGGCAATTACAGGAAAGTAACATATAATGAAACCCAAACTGCAAGGAAGTTTTTCATAATGATTGGCAAAGATATGAAGCACTATTTAACACAAATTCTTAGAATATTAAAATTATTCACATAACTTGCAGATTGGGAAAAAGATTTTAAAAAGGCTAATTTACAATTCTTTAAAGAACTTTAAAACAGCACACTAGAGTTTTTCCAGGTAAGGCTTTGTTCAAAATATATGTGACCCTTTTACTGAAGATACACATTTACTAAAAAATTCTTTTTTTTTTTATAGCAAACAACAGTTGGGCAGTAATAACAAGAGGCTATCAATCTCTCTAGCATAATACATATATATATATGGAACTTAGGTTGTCACTTACGATCAGATGGATAAAATGAACGAAAAAGAAAGAAAACAAAACAAAAAAGTGGAAGACAAAATACCAAATAAGTACAAACTCGACAATCCAAGGGATCAGTTTGACTGCACATGTCTACTTCCAAAAGGAAAATGTCAATAGAGATGAGCATTTAGCAGTCACTTCAGTAACTTTCATCATCTAGTTATTTGGCATAACATTGCAAGGCAGTGGAAAATCAAATTTCAGAAAACTAATCAATATTACTGGAGAACAGCAAACATGTTGTTAGCAGCCCATTCTTGATCATCAGAGTCTGAACCTTCATTAGCTTGATCCTCGTTCCTTGGCCTTGCTTTTTGCCTCTGCCTTCCCTTCCGCTGCTGACCATCTCTGGACTTAGGCTTTCTGGAGGACTGACTGGGCTGTTTCTGCTCTGCAGAGGCTTTGGCAGCTTTCTTCTGACCAGCTTTTGTGACTTTGGAAGTGACAAACTCATGCATAGAAACAAAGAGCTGACAAGCTACAGGAGCATCTTTAAAGAACATGGATGCTGCCCACCTCTGCAGGGGTTCTCTACCTGATGCATCTCGGAGTGTCATGTACAGGCTATGCATGATAAGGCCATTGAAGAGGACAGAGACATCAGGACAGTTTGGCATTGGATATTGAAGAAGTTCGTTGAAATGGATGCTACAGACGAGGCACTGCTGCCACTGAGCAAAACTGTGAGAGATAACAGGGTCAGGTTTCCTCTTTCTCAATCGTCCTTGGTGGTGGCTCAGGTTAGTGTGCAGGGCGTTTGACTCCCTCCTGGATTCCTCTGAACCAGCGGAACCTTTGCACTGATCTTGGGGTTTGAACTGTCCCAAATCTTTGGATAATTTCCATTGCCTTTGGTTGTACAGATAGACCCATCCTACAAGTAGAGCAGCGATATGGAGCTCATTGTAGTGGGATTCTTTTGAGCTCATCCAGTGCAACATCACAAGAAGTGCTAACTGGAAATCAGCAGGGAAAGGGATGACTTCCATCCTTGATGTAAGACATGGTGCAAGAACCTGCAGCAGCAGTCTCTGCTTGTCTGTCTCTGAGAGAGATGGAATGGCAGCCAGAGCAGGAAGCTTCCCATATCCCTCCAGCACATGCAACGGTGCAACTTTTCTTCTCTGGAAGCCATCACCATTCCTGATGTACACACAACATGTATTTGCTCTTTTAGAATCTTTCCCTTGGACCGTGCCAGCAAGTACAATGCCAGAAAATACTGAAAACAAGAACTCTGATGGCAACCATGCACTGGGTTGCTTAGGATTTTCCACTTGGACACTAGAGAAGCAATACCTCTTGCTCAAGATATTGATCATTAGGTTTGCAAATGACCCTGCCTGGTGCGCTATAGCCACCCAAACTGGCGTCCCTATGGCAGTGCAGAGTTGGGATTTCATTCGGAAGTCTGTTGGAAGTCCTCGTCTTTCAAAGTATGGCAGGAGACTGCTGGCGTCATTTCGGATTTGATACATTTCCACAGAAGCTGCAAAAGGCCCTTCTAAATCCTTCTTATTTGGAATATACTTCCACAAATCTTTCACAGCACTAGCACTTGATCTTTGTTCACTGAGCCAGCACAGGATATGCTCTAACTGTGCCTGTCGTTTACTGCCACTGCTCCCGTACTTGCCGTACACCTGGCTTGACAAGAATGGGTTCAGAGAGTCAGGATCTACGTAGTCATTGCCAGCTAGAGTGGCAAAGAGAGGCAGCAATTCCTTCTTCACATGGAAGAAGTTACAGAAGGTGTTGACTTGATAGCTCTGACCTACGATGTAACATTTTCCTGCTTTGGATTTAACAACTGGTTTCCACTTTAGTGATGTCAGAGGAAGGTAGCCTCCAATGATGTCCATTACCAAGAAGTCGCTGTCCTTTCCAAGGACTGGACAACGCCAGTGATTGGCAAGAATGGCTATCTCTCTGTCTGCTTCAAACTGGCTAATGCCAAATGCCACGTTCATCTCTGTAAGAACCTGTTTCATTACACACATACTCAGAGGAGGCATCAAGAGGCCATTTCCACCACGAAGTGCCTCCCGAGCCATCTTGATCTTGTCCTTGAACCTCTCTAACATGGTGCCATGCTTCTTATCATCCAGATCAAAGCTGCCATCGAAGACCACATAGGGGATGCAGTTGCACTTGAGGAGATTCTGGAAGAAAAGCTGGATCTTGGATTGAAGCAGTTCATACTCGCCACCATGTGACATAAGGTCTGCATGGTGAGTCAAAGAGAGAAGGTACCACAAGAGTCCGAAGCCATCTATAACAAGCTTGGTGTCCTTGAGCATGATTTCTTTGAAGAGTCTCTTGGAGTGATTCTCCACCAGTGTAGTCAGCCCCCTGATGCCCATGCTTAGGCCTGTATGTGCCCTCAAGGTGATGACAGAATATCCTCAATGCTCACCTGAAAAGAAAAATTGACACAAATAATTTTAAAACTGTGTTCATACATCTCGTATGAAATAGAGAACCTGTAGTCTAGGACTTCAGTTTAAAAATGTAGAATATAAAGATCAATAGAACTGTTATGAAGATAGCTTTGGTTACTTCTGAAATAATAAACATCTATTCCTTGTCCGATGATATGACTGGTAAAACACTGGTAAAACAAATTTGTTTGCTTTGAGGAAAGAAACTGGAGACATTTGGAATGACTTGCCTAAAATAAGCATTTATCACTTCTAAATAGTTTAAGTTGTATACGGTACACTATATAAATCTATATATTCTTACATACACATAGCCAATTTGTTAATCAAAGCGTTAACTTTAGATGCAAAAAAAAAAAAAAAAAAAAAAAAATCAGGGAAATCTTCTTTTGCTGGATTCCGGAGAAAAAAAGGCTGTTATCCCCAGACCTTCAATACACCTCATTCCGTACAGGGTACTGTGTGTGTGGGGAGGGGAAGGTTGTTAAATTTCTATGTTTTTAAAAAGAATTTCCCATAAGAGATAGTTATTTCTGTCCAGCAACAGCAGTATCATTTTTTTGTCACAATATTTGCAAGATGAATCAAAGTCAATGCCATGGCAATTTGAATTAGACTTATTTCTAGGTAATCTGAAAGTCAAAACCTACAAAGTGATATACTGTCCACCTTTCAAATATAAGTAACATGAAAAGTTACAGCTGAAAGAAACCCTTGGTGTGTATTACGAAACCCATACGAGCACTTCCCATTTGTATTTGTTTTCAACAGCTAAAAGTCACAAAAATCATTGGTTTGTGCAAATTTGATTTCTTCATCTTGATTCTACATATTCTCCCGGGGGATATGTCTCATTGAGGCCTGTACATCATCCACATAAACAAAACGTAGAAAAAGGGTCGTTTTTCAGCATTGGGCGGTGGAACCCGGGGAATGGGATCCCGTTTAGGGTATCAAAAACAGGGAAAATCAGAAAAAAGGGTATCAAAATCAGGAAAATCCGGGAAAATGTTACGTAATTAGGAGATAATGATGCAATCCTTGCATAAAATCCCTGTTAAGGGTATACAAATTGGAGATGTAAAACATTATTTCCGTCCTACTTTAATCCCTGTTTAGGATGCTTTTCAGAAAGTGATTTACACGGATGATGTACAGGTCTCAATGAGACATATCCCCCCGGGCATATTCTAAAGTTGGTTTGTGGAGAAAATTATGATGGGCAAATGTCAAGAGCGCATATTTTCAGGTTGATATCAATGCCAGTGTCAAATTTTGTTCCAAAAAATGACGAGGTCCTAAAGCTATGCACATGCAATAAATGAATGCAAAACTCGATATTGAAATTGACTGTATTTTACCCCAATTTTAAAGTGTCGCATTGCACTACGCATTGTCTTTGCAGGGTGCGTAGCTTTAGGACCCCCGACCATACACAGCAATTTGCCATTGGCATTGGGCTGGTAATTCCCTTACATTCCAAAGTACCAGCGGCAGACTATATATTACGATGGGGGGTTGGGTGTCTGGACAAGTAACGAAAATGAAGCCCTCTTTCTTGTCTTTGAATTAAACAAAAGCTATGCATTGAATTGTGCTAATCATCATCAATATTTGTTCTCTATGGTATTGCCTAACAGTTCTGTTGAAAAAATTAAGAAATATTGCTTGTAAACTTTTTCAAATGGCTGTTTAAAATCGACTGTCCGGATACACAACCTGTCCGGACACACAACAACTGGGTATAAATTTCATAAATTTAAAGAAATTGAAATTATGAGTTAAATTCACCTATCAAGTATCGAGACTTCTAACTTGGTTTTTTTAAAAATGCACATTCGGACATCGTCTTTGGATTTTGCCGGCTGTCTTTTTCCCCAAACAAAAGCTTGACTTGAGTCGAGTCAAGCTGTCGAGTCTTGGTCAAGAACAAGGCCAAGGCCAAGGCAACGGTTTCAATTTTGTGAAAGGAAATAAATACCGGATTGGGGGGGGGGTCATGTGTCCAGCTGCTTAAAAACGAAGGCCTTCTCTTTTGTCTTGGGATTCAACAAAAACTATTCATTAAATGGCACTAACATCATCGATATTGTTCTCTATAAGATCATGATAATATTGTCCAACATTCAACAACACAACAAGTGTTAGAAAATCTAAAAAATACTGTAGATCTAGATCTAACATATAGACCAATTTCGCCTCCAGTTTATGTATTTTGCCCTCTATCGGCGACGCCATTGCTGCGGTGGGCAAGCGCGCTGACCGCGATTGGCTCTTTGTACAAAATGAATGTAAGATACGAGATATGCCCCGATATTATTCCATTTACTTTATTCTAGATCAATAAAATAAAGCATGGATACATGGGTAGATGAGGTAAGACAATGGTCATATCTGACGGATGAAGGTATGATGTATTTTTGTACTTTCGATGGTTTTTCAACTTAGTTTTGTCAGGAAAAGTTCGATTGCAGCATAGAAGCCGTAGTAAACGGGAGCCCTAAATCTTACCCTGTTTACAAAGTCATGTTTTCACTCATTAGATTTTACGCCAAAGTACATAATGATAATGTTTCTTGACTTCAAAGTCCTTTCTGTTGATGTTTTTACCCACTGGCGATGAATTCCTTCACATTGCTTACGGAAACCTGTGTAGGGAGTACGGCTTCTCACACAAACAGGCTTCATGAGTCAAAAGCAAGTGAATTTCGCACTCAATTAGCTTCCAATTTTTAAACTTTCTCTAATTCTTGTGGCATTTGAGCACCCCACAGCTGCGACCTGAACTTCCCCGATAATTTATCATTGCAAATATTAAAATAAATCTGCATATACTGGTCAAAATAGACAAAAATTCGAACGAATGTACATAACGCGCTATTGACTTGTGTACTATAAAAGTTGGAGCGCCCACAGCAGTATGTCGAACTGTGTCGAACAGTCTGCTGCCCTCTTGCGTTGTGAAATTGGTCTATAGTTATAAGTTAGGGCCTAACGTTACGTTAGCTGTTAGTGTTAAATCGACTGTCCGGATCTTTGCCTTGGTCCGGACACATAACATCTGTACTAGACCGAAGAATTCTATCTCTAACAGTCGTCGTTAGGCTCAGGGTCGGCACAGTTAGGAGTTAAGAGTGCCGACCCTGAGGCTAACGACGACTGTTAGAGACAGAATTCTTCGGTCTACATCTTTAGCCTTTAGTACTAACGTTAGACTAATGACTAATAGGAATAATTAGGCATTTAGGCCTAGACCCTACACCGCAATACCTTTCCAATTCCAAATCAATAAGCAGTCGTTTCGTTTTCTTTCACTCGACTTTGGGTCACTATCCGATAACATGTCTCCACACTTCCATAATCTCCAATGATCAATCATCAAGCAAGCGCTGTCGATGTCGGACTCGCAGCTAGTACGAGGAGTACGAGTCTAGTCTGGCCGGCCGCGCCGCCGCGCCCGTTTAGTTGTTGATCGCCGATGGTGCAATACGGGATGCCGTAATCCTGTAACTATACTAGCCAGCTGATCTGCGGCGCGGCCAGCGCAGCGCAAGCAGAGTGCGCGCGCCCGTATTATACACGCAATTAACTCGAAACAGCGCGCGCGCGCGAGCCCCATATAATGCGTTTGTGGTGGTAAACATGGCAGCCCACATCTAACTTAAGGTCTTACTTTGCGAGTTGGTTGCCGCTTATCGTGGGCAAGAATTAAAGACTGAATTCAGCTAGTTGGTGCTTTATTTAAGCTAGCTGTTGACAGGCCAGACTCGTAACAGAACTGAAACATACAACACGAGGTGAAGGTTTCATTTTTCATCGGCTCCATTCGTGAGTTAAACCTTTTTTTTTATGATGGGGAGGCTTAGGCGTAACAACCAGACAACAGTCAACAGTTAGGGCCTAGCCCCAGGCTGGGGCGATGTCTTATTGAGGCCTGGGGTGGTCTTCTGAGACTGTTTTAACTCTGTTTTAAGTCTGTTTCAGCAAATCGGTATTCTGAACACCGTTTTATCTCTGTTTTAACTTTTGTTTTAAGTTTTTTTTATCTTTCTAACCGCGCATCTTACATGTCTTACCTTGCATGCCTGGCGCAAGTCGTGTGCAAGCGCGTAAAAATACCATAGGCCTATGTAATAACACGGTATTCTGAAGACCGTTTTATCTCCTGTTTTAACTCTTTCTGCTTGACATTTCATGCTCATGAGATAAAACAGGGTGGGAGGTGTTTTAACTTTGCATGGGGTATGTCATGGCAGCAATTTTTCTCGCTCATAAATGTTTTTGGTTGGAATGAGGGGGATAACGAGATCCAATAAACCTTGCTTTTATTCCCGAAACAACATTTCGAAAGAATTTTTACCTCAGGTGGAGAAATTTGGCAATTGCCTGCGATAATATCAAAGATGATTTGCACAGATAATTCTGTCACATCATCACATCTGAATTAGATCTAAAGCAAGAAACTAAGCGCAAATCAATGCGCTCATTACAAATATAATAGTTGAACGCGTTTCACGCACCCTTTCCCCAGGGAGCGATCTTATTGGCTGAGTCAGCTTAGACTCCTCTCTAACGACTTTCCCCATTGGATAATATCTTTGCGGTGGGTGTGGCTTTGATGACTTACAACACCGTTAAAACAGTTCTTAGAATACCGTTTAAAGACTGTTTTAGGGGTGTTGTAAATCAATGCCTTAAAACAGAAGTTATAACAGAACTTAAAACACAGTTAAAACGGTGTTCAGAATACCACCCCTGTATGATGGGGGGGGGGGCCGTGTCTGTGCACCTAATATTTCACTTAAAGTTGACAAACTTTCCTTTTTGTATTCCGGCCATCTTAGTTAATATACCCAGCCGCCATTAAGTACCGCCTAGCTTACTGAAAAAAAATATGTTTACAGTACATGTACAAGATAGAGCACAGGCACGTTCAATATGCAATGTCGACTGATCTTGCGTTGATCGCTCTTTTGCTCGTATTTTTATCTTTCTTCACTGCATGTAATTATTATGCCCCCCAAAGAAAACCCCTCTTCCTGCCCTCCGGGTCTAAACTATATTAAAACAGAGCATTCTACAAATTATGAAAACCTTCTCGTATAGACATACTATCTCTTTCTCTTCTTCACAATATCCCCCTCAAGCATTACAAACCCCCTCTTCGCTGAATATATACCCTCCAAAGAAAACCCCTTTTCCTGCCCTCCGGGCCAAAACTATATTAAAACGAACCAAATAAAGCTCCAAATTCTCTATACTAGCTCCTTAATATACCCAAACACTTTGCTTCGATTTCGAACAACGCTGTGTACATTTTCTATAGGGAAAAATCGTACCCAAGACGTCTTGAAGACTGAAGAAGTTCACAATTTCATTAAATTTAGGGTTAGCTTATAGCTAGGATTGGGATGAGGATAAGGGGTTAGGATTAGGGTTAGAATTAGAGCATCCGTAAGCCAGAAAGACTATGACATGAGTCAACTTCGTTTGAAACTGAATTGAAATGACACCAAATTCAAATAGAGAAGAAAAATAGAATTGACTTACCCCAAGGATGCTCAGCTCAATATCCTAAACGGCCTGCTGGTAAGTTGTGCAGGGTGGTGGACAGGTTGTGTCAAGGGTTTGGCTGTCCGCTGGGCAGGTTGCCTGGACCCCAAAGTGGAATCAAGCTGATCATCACAACTTTGGTAGAGGGCCCATCACTGATGATCTATCGTGGGAGGGGCCACGCAGGGATGAAATACCACTATTCAACCATGACTCTTCATATCTGGCTGATTAAGAATTTTGAGTTGCTCCTTCGTATTAGATTGATTATAGGTTCATGAATTCATTTATTTCTTATATTTATTGGCTTTTTCTGAAACCCTCACTGACCTAGCTGTAAAACAAATGTATCCCATTGGCTACTGGAACCAGATGGCTCACTGTATCAAGCCTATGGAAATGAAAGAATTCCGTAGTCAAAGTGTATTAAATATTGATATATTTAATATCATTAGGTAATATTAAAATGGACTCACCCTTCAGGATTTAATCACCCAACAGTGTTCCATAATGTTATTATCCCAACAGGTACAGCTGTACTTGTATGGTCTGGATATATCAATTGACAACTACCAGCCCCGTACTTACCACTCACCATGCCACCATCAAGAGGAGTTAAGAAACCCAAAGAGGACAAGAGTGATCACCGGGTCCTTGCCAATCGCTACAGAGTTGAGAAGAAACTTGGCAGCGGGAACTTTGGAACGGCATTCCTCGTCTTTGACATGAAAGCCAATCCTGATAAAGGGGAAGAACAGTGGTAAATGAATTTTTCAAGTTTAGGAGATGAACGTTAAAGTATGCTAGCTTCAATCATGTATTTTTTAGCCTAACAAGAATGGCCAGAAGTGACAACTGATTCGAAGATAGTCTTCAGATGTGGATTGATTACAAGTAAGATTATCATGGACCGATGTAAAAGTTTCTTCCAAAATGAATTTGACGGAAAATGAATACTGCATAGAACTTGAAATATGGTGGAAAGGAGATATCAGAAATTGTGAATGATCTCTTGTTTTTCTGTCCTCTCTCTCTCTCTCCCTCTCTCCCTCTCTCTCTCTCTCTCCCTCTCTCACTCAAACATTCTGTCCATCTTTTTTTTCTGCCTGCTTCTCTCTGGCTGTCTTTGCTTGTGTCTCTTTATTTCCATTCTCTCTTCCTCTCCTCCCCCTCCCCCCCCCCCCTCCCTCTCCCTTTCGACACTCTCTGTCTTTCTCTCTTGGTTTCCTACACTTCCTACTTATCTCATTGGATCTCTTACAGGAAAGTATTAAAAGAGATCTCCTGTGGAGATTTGGCTCCAGATGAAACAGTGGATGCTATGCACGAAGCAAAGCTACTCTCCAAACTCCATCATCCAAATATCGTCAAATTCTATGACAGCTTTCTAGATGGAGATGGGGAGTTCTTCTGTATTATCACAGAATATTGTGAGGTGAGGTTTTATCGTTAGAATTATATTTAGTTCAGTTTTGTACTTCTCTTTACTTGAAATGTTGGCTCCACCATTTCTGTCATATATGCATTCTTGTTATTAAAGGAGAATGCAACCCCAGCATCAGTGAGCTCTTAGTGAATAAAGATGACCAAGAGAGTAAACAGTGAAAGTTTGAGCAAAATCGGGCAATCTGTTAAAGAGTTATAAATTTTGAAAGTTTCATTAAATCCATATTATGGGGATCCTTGAGTTGGCAACTTTGTCAGCATCTGTGATGTCATTGTGGACAACTCTCAATTCATGTTGTACATAATATTTTTTTTTAAAAATGATTTATATGAAATTTCAAGTAAGGAATCAACATAATTCTTCCCATAATGCTTGCAGAATTGATGTAGCCATGTCATACTCAATCAATAAATCAAAATAATTTTTGTTTTCTTAAAAATAAAGAAAATGTTAAATTCTGTGTACAAAATGAATGGAGAGTTGTCCACGATGACATCACAGATACTTGCAAAATTGCCAATTCTAGGATCCCAATAATAAGGATTTACTCAAACTTTCAAAGTTCATAACTCTTGAGATTTTCCTCAAATTTTCACTGTTTACTCTACTTGTTCTTCTTTATTCACTGGAAGCACACTGACGTCTGGGTTGCATTCTTCTTTAACTTTCTCCTCCCGATGAAGAATTGTGCTGGTGCACAGGGGAAATTATTTCATTGTTAAAAATTGATCATGAGATGAGAGGCACATTTAAGAATGAAAGATTGAAAGAAAAGTGTGAAGAGATATGGTCATAAATATTGGCCAATTAAAGTCTGAATCATGAATCTCCTCATGAAAGGCCAAGATCATTAGGTGTAGTGGTCATCAAAAGAGGTGTCAAAGAGTGAATTCCAGCCTGTATTGGGTGGTGGTATTAAAGCTTGTAATGGGCCCCATTGCATAAAACTTTCCATTGATGGTAACTTTGCCATCAGTGGTAACTTCCATGGAAACCTTGAATTTGATGGCTGTTGAGCAATGTTACCATGTTAATTACCACTGATGGCAGAGTTACCATCGATGGTAAGTTTTATGCAACGGGGCCCTGGTGACAAATTTAGCCTACCAGCCATGTCCACCATATCTGCTTTCTATATACATTCATGAATGCAGGAAAGAGGAAAGGGGGAAAAAATTAGCAAATAATCACCGTTGGTGAAGGTGATGGACAAACTATCACTTCCGAGGCGATCTGAATGTAGCTATCTTTCCGAAGCGAAGCTGAGGAAAGATAGCGTATACATCCAGATCGCCGAGGAAGTGATAGTTTGTCTCATTGCCTGAAACCAAAAGGTGATTATTTGCTTTATGTTCCTCATCTGAAACCATTTAACTGTATAGAAACAAAGAGAATAATTTTGCTTTTCGGTAGGAGAAGAATCAGTCTGGATTAAAATTAAGGTTTAAAAACGGACTGCACTGCAAATGCCTATTAGCGCGTATCTTGTGAAACAAGACTTTGTTATGCGCGTGCGACTTACAGCTCTCAGATATAGATCAGTGGCTCAACAATTAAGCTGATTGTGACGTCACAAAAGAAAGCAAATAATTTTACTGTGACATTACGCTGGATCAGAGTTCGCGCACTTCTCTTTCTGCGCACGCATACTCGCAACAAACCATAGAACAAGACGCAAAGATGTGATCATAGGGTGTGATGGAAAAAAATGGATCAAAAAAGCAGAGTGGCAATGCACTTTTATTTCGTGCATACTCAAAATAATTGTCAACGCGTTGTGACTCTATGGGCTAAATTTATTAGTCAAGTGATCAGCGAAACAAAAACGTTCCATCACCACACAGGATGATGAACTTTACTTGTCAGGTGATGATTGATGGGTAAACTACACTTAAAGGTAATAAACAGTAGTGGTAGCAAAATGAAAGTTGGCATGAAACTGCTCAAATATAGTGTCATATTGTTCGGCTTGCGTGAAAAGATGCATGAGTGAGATAATCTAGTATTCTATTCACGATTTCCGGTGATTTCAGTAAAACAATTCAAATGATCGTATATCAACCATTACCTTATACCCTCGCTACAGACCACCTACCCTACGCTCTCAGCTCAACGGCGCAGAGCGGTTCGCACACACTGTTTACACGAGTGTGAATTTTCGACATGGGCCCGCGCTGAGAACTCGATGTATCTTCTGTTGATATTTTAACCATTTCTAAACAAATATTTTTCAAAAAAACGTCAACTATGTTCGAAATTAGTCATTCTACATCAGTTCACGTAGTAATTTTCATTCCACCTTACAAAGTAGTTAAATATTCAAAGCGCCACCTTTCCCACTACTGCTTATTACCCTTAATCACGTGATTACCTTTTGACCAATCCTACAGCAAGATTTTTACTATGTGGAATATAAAATGATTTAAGTCCTCTTTGGAAGCATTGTATGGTAAATTGATGTGTATTGATGGAAACACTGAAATGACAGAGTATAAAATATTTTTCACATGGATTAAGTAATCATATTTTCAAACAAATGGAAATGCTTTTTAAGTTGTATAATTTTCTCTTAATCACAATTTTGGTCTTTATTTTGCTTTCATTCTGCTGTTATTTTCGAAATGTGTATTGCCCAGTGTGTAAGATTGTTTCCAATTGTATTTATTAGGGAGGAGATTTGGATGATAAGATTACGGCATGGAAGAAGGCAGGGAAGAAGTTTGATCAGAATGTCATCATGGACTGGTTTGTCCAACTTGCTTTAGCAGTACAGCACATGCATAAAAGGTAGTATGATCACTTCAGTTTGGTTTCATACTTGGGAGGTCCAAACTATTTTGTCACATATGTTATGGACCAAATCTAAGATAATTTATATTTCTGGTGATTGTACCGAGAAAATGGCCCCAGCAAATATAGTTGGTAACTCTATGAAATATGAAGTATATGTAATGTCATAATACTGTGTTACATATCTGGGATGTCAAAATGACCACATATCTTGGACTTGCCTATTTGCCTAACCTAATACCTATTTGTATCTTCAGTTAGATATTTTTAAATTTTATTTTCCATTTTTGTTGTATGCTTGAAGATATGTGATGGTAATAGCAATAATATAATAAGTGATATTATTTCAGTTAGGATAAAGTGCATGCAATGTACTCACATGCTGCAGAAAATATTTCTAGATCAGATTGGCACAATGCTTTAATATTAAAAAGGAAATGATTTCATTTCAGGCGAATTATATAGAATGCCTTGTCTGTAGAATACTTATGAAGGATTAAAAACTTCTTCCTTTTGATGTTAAGCTACATGAATAAGCATTTACACTGCAATGTTTTACCACATATTGACTAGTGATAGAAATGAAATGTATTTTCAGACTCCATCCATGAAGGTGAGGGATGTTAAGAGGCTGTTTGTTGCTATTGTTTCTGGGTTTATTCTTCATCTCTGCTTATCACATGAACCTTTTGGTCAGAGGATTCACTTGATTGAGATCTCCTCCTCCTCCTCCTCCTTCTCCTTCTTCTTCTTCTCCTTCTCCTCCTTCTTCTCATCCTCCTTCTCCTCCTCCTCCTCTTTCTCATCCTTCTCCTCCTCCTCCTCCTCCTCCTTCTCCTTCTCCTTCTCCTCCTCCTTCTTCTCCTCCTCCTTCTTCTATGATTACATAGTAGGGAAGAAAAGAAGAAGTAATAATGAAGTGGGAGCAGCAAGTGGCTCAGAATGCACAAAAGTGAAAAACAGCACTGGTGTCAGGAGGCATGTACCCCTGCACATGTAGTATATCTGAGACTACTGCATTTTATGAAGTTTCAAATGAAAAAGAAAAAAAAATTATGTAGCTTACAGCGTAATTCTCATACTTACAGGAGAGTACTGCATCGAGATCTGAAAACCAGAAACATCTTCCTGAAGAAGAACATGATCAAGATTGGGGACTTTGGTATCTCACGGGTGCTTATGGGAACCACCGACATGGCCAGTACATTCACTGGGACACCATACTACATGAGCCCTGAGGTGCTCAAACATGAGGGATATAACAGCAAATCTGATGTCTGGTAAGGATGGATCCATACCTGTCTTTATTTTGATGTGTTTGTTCCAGTGTTAATGTTAATGTTGGTGTTATGTTGGTGTAATTGTGATAAAAAATGACTTTGATATATTGAGGGTACTTATGGTACCACTAACATTGCGATTCCATTCACTAGGCCTAGGACACCTCTCTACACAAGCCTAAAATGCTTAACATGAGGGATACAACAGCAAATGTCAGTATGAAATGGATTTGTAATTGATCCAAATCAACTGCATGTCCTGCAGTCTTTCACATTGTGGCAGTTTACTTTTGTTAGGAGTACTATGTCCTATTGATCGAACCATCAGATGCCAAGTAAGCAAGTAATATGCTTTACGAATCAGTCACGATAAAGGGCCCTCCAAACTTTTGCCAGCATTGAACGGTTGAAGATTGAGTACTGTACTCACAAGGGGTTGGATCTTTCATTTTCTTAATGACCTTTCTCCAAACCTTCCAGTCTACAGTACCCATTTGGGCAAGGCCATGCACTTTTTTGTAATGTGTCCTTTCTTGTAATGGAGTCTGGTACTAATTATTTCTCTTTTTCTCTCTTGTCTCCATCTCTTCACAGGTCAATTGCATGTATTTTGTATGAATTGTGTGCCTTACAACATGCCTTTGAGGGCCAGTCCTTGATGGGGGTTATGTACAAGATTGTGGAAGGGAAAACCCCAGAAATATCGGAGCAATACGACAAGAACATCCAAGAAATACTCAATGTGTAAGTAGATTGCTGTAAGCATTAATCATCTCCTTCACAATGATCACAAGATTATTGAAGGAAAAACCCTTGGAAATTTGAAAAATATGAAAGGAATATTCAAGAAATACTTTTAGTGTAAGTAGAGAGCTTTAAATGTTAATTTACTCAAGCTTGAATGGAATGTGTACAAGATTGTCAGAGGAATAAAACCCTGAATTATTTCAAAAATACTTGTGTCAATAGAAAGCAAGAAAAGCTAATGTGCTCGAATCATTTGCATATGTATTTTCTTTAAAATATTACCCATTTGTATTTTTATACTTGTACAAAGAGACGATTACTCACTGAAAATTTTGCGATAGAACCTATATCATTCATGACATGCTTTGTTACAAATCTTACAATAATGTCAACATTGTTATTTTGTTCAGTGCCTATATTGAAAAAAAAAAAAAAAAAAAAAGAGAGAGAAGCTGCTTGGGTTTTACGAAAGGACTGCAGCAAAAAGTACAATAAATAACCATGATAAAAAAAAAATGGTATTGGCTTTTATTCCATGTAAATTGTTTCCAGTAGTGATATGTGTCAGGTGGTTAAACACCCTTCTCTCTTTATTATTTGTCCTTTGTATCCTGGTAGAATGTTAGACAGAGATCCTGCCAAAAGACCATCAGCAGCTGAAGTAACTAAAATACCATTTGTTACCAGACATATAGAGGTGAGTATTTATTACTTTTACTGTTAGAAAATGATTGTGCATTTCCCTTTCCTATTTATATTTGTATAAATGAATAAGTGACGTACTTTGAATTTCTACTTCTACTTCTTATACTGCCAGGATTCCAAGACGTGGGAAATTTCAATATATATAGTTATGTATGTACATGCAGGGTATATAAGAAATAATCAATATATTGCTCATTGCTGTACAGTATAGTGGAGAGCTGGATTTTTTTTTTTTTAAATTATAAAATTACCATGCTGCTTTGTAGCCCAATTAGCTCTTTCCTTTCTTACTTCTTTGTCAACAGAAAATGAAGAACAGATTGGCAGAGTACCGTGATCAGCAAGAAGAGGATTATAAAAAGCTAAGCCAAGACACACAGGAAATAGCGCAGATGTACCGGGAGAAGACCCACTACGAGGACCTCAAGAATGAGTCACTACGGCAACGGCAGCAGCAGGAGGAGGAGGTGGAGTATGGAGGAGGAGGAGGAGAAGGGGAGATGACATACCCCCCTCCCCAGCAGGGACAGCGTGATCCTGTGAAGGAAATGACTCCCAGAGAAAAGATGTTTCTCAGGAAACAACAGAAAGCTGATCAAGAAGCAAGGAAATTAAGGTATTTCACATCAAATTTGTTATCTTCTTTTCACTACTTAAAAATTTGTGTACAGCTAGTACATGTGAAATACCCCAAAACTTTACCATGCATTTTTAACAAGAGTTTGAAGGAGATAAAGGATAACGAACACACAGTTAGGGCATTTACGGAATGAAAGTGCTGATTCCGTGAATGCCCTGATGCATGCCTGCTCGTTCTTGTACATCAAATAGTCTACCTCGGTAGTTGTTCTTAGGTTAATGGAGAGTGTATTTGAACTCGCAATATCTTTTTATAGAATTAATATTTGGCACTGCTATTTTGACTATAGCATAGTGACACGGAACCCCCAATATACAGAGCCAAATGTGTTAAGATGATTGGTACACTTTAATTAATAGGAAAAGACAACATTATTAATCATTAAATGTAGCCATGGCTAACTGTAGCTTCACGACCAATATTTCTACCATTTTAATCAAATTGTATGTTGCTTATAGAATTTTGCTTAAAGAATTGAAGTTGTTGTATTGCTGGTGTTCTAAACAGCATCTATTACATTTTCTTACTTCACTGCAGTGATGCTAAATATGCTCAAAATCATTGCTAATCTACACTTTTTAGTGCTTGTTTGCTATTCCTACTGGTTAATTCTTAAAGAAAAACAAACAAATTGATAATTGTAACTCTTAAGTTAGCTTACCTTTTGTATTGTATTGCATTTATTTAATCACGGTAAAAGCCTGCTATCAGCTAGAAGCTGCTTTTCAGCAAGGCCATGAACAAAATTCAAACATAACATTGCATGAAATAAAAAATAAATATACAAAGGAAACACAAAATATTATTGGAGTTACAATGAATCAAATATTAAAAACATAAATGCAAAAAGAGCGTGAAGAAAAGATATCACACGAAAAGTAGCACAAGAAAATAATATATAATATGAATAAAATCACATATGGATGTGTTTTAAAGATTTAGTTGATAACCAAAGAAAAAGGATGGGGATGAGTTTAAGTAATGGACAGAAATAGTACAAAATGCTGCCAGGCTTTTCTCTGATTGGATATTTGCCAGAAGGTTATTGAAAAGCATTGAAGCTGAATATGATGGCTCTTTCTGGGTAAATTTGTATGTGGCCGTGGTAGTTCAAGTTGACAATTCATGTTACGTAACATATCTTTGCTTGAATTAAGATGGATGCTTGTTGACAATGAAGATGGGGCTAGGTTATTAACTTATTTATAGACAAGTAAAATAGACTGCTTTTTCCACCGGTCGTTGAGTTGATCGACCTCAAGTGTGTTATACAAAGTGGCTTTATTGAAGTGATTATCTACCTGCAAAACAGATCTCAGTGCTCTATTCTGTAGAACTTGGAGACGATTTAGCTGGCTTTCATTGCCGTTTCTCTGGATGGTACTGCAATAGTGGAAAAGTGGTTGAATTAACAATTGTACAACAGGAAGGCAGTACTTCTGGGTCTGATGATGCAAATTGACACTTTCAAGCCTCATGCATACATGGTAAAATAAACTCCCTCAGAAAATCCCTTCTAGAAATTATACATATTAAAAGCGAATGGCAATCAGAGCTGAGAGAGAAAAGTTGCTGTGTGAGAGAAAGGCCTTATGCATACTTTCTCATCTTTGTGTTGCTAGGTATGAGGCAGGCAACACTTAATCCATTTTATTTTGCCATGCCATTTTTTTAAAAGCAGTCTACAATGTCATATGTTAAAGGGACTTCATTCGTCTCTATTTCAACCCTATTTTTTACAGCCTGCATGCAAGGAATAACCTACAGGAAAACCTAATACGCAAGGACATACTGAGAGAGACGATGGGAACACAGAAAAGACCAGCATGGCAAGGAGGAAGAGGAGAGGTAAGAAGTTTTAAGGAAAACTTTTAATCTTCAAAAAGAATTTCAGTTTAAAATTGCATCCATTGTGTGCATTGTAGGAGTGAAATTAGAAGATGTCTCGTCTCTGCTCGTAATGAAAAATATTAGTTTCCCTTGAACAGTTTTACTAATGAAAAATAAATGAACCTGAGACCACCTGCCTGTAAAGACCACTTCTTTTTTTCAATCTCCCCCTGAATGATTTTTACTCACTGGTTTCATTAGACCAATAATTCTTAATATAATCTGCTATGTTTGTGTGTGCCATTACAGCCTATGCCTCCATGGGTACGTGACAACCCCCAGGTATACATGGACCCAGCCTTCAGGGGCACGATGCCTCCCCAAGCCCCTAACATCAGTGTGTACTACGAGGATGGTTCTCCAGCCTATGGGGGTGAAGAAGGATACTGGGAGAGAGAAGATATTGGTACAGTCAAAGAAGGTGTGCATGGTAAATATTTGTCCTTTTGGTACAAATTTTACAATTGTATGACTGGTTCCCTATCACTGTAGATGTGATAGCATATAGTTGTATAATAATAATGATGATAATAATAGTGGGTTCTTGTATGGTGCTCATGACCGTCAGAATGGACGCTCCTGGTGCTCCACTTGTTCTATCAGTAATCATTCGTCATAATGAGCAGAGGAATTGCTATATCTTTGATGCTACTATAAACCAGTACACCTTTTAAATTCAGGTTTTTAGAAATGTAAGTAGGTTTTCTCATGCTATTCCTTAATGTACCCCCAAGTATACTTTGGTTAGAGTATGCTGTGAATGAAAAAAAAAAGGTTCTACAGCAATTGTTACCAGATAATGAAATGTCAATTGAAATCAAGCAAAAGATTGCAAATTTTATTGTTTTATTTTCTTTGTTTTAGTTTCCACCATTCTAATCTCTCTTTGGATTTTTACCAGCTCCATTATTACCCAAAATTTCCTTTTTATTTAGTTCCTGCCAAGACGCCATCACCCAGATATTCATCAAGCGATGAAAGGCCGATTAAACCAGCATCATCGCCAAATCTGTATGCAGATGGTAAGAAAACCTTGAAGATTTCTTCTCATGATATAAGGCCCTATTGCCAGTCATTCTATATCGCATGCTCTGCTTGTATTTAGTTCATTACTGAATTCTAAACTTCAGTCCTGGACCAAAAAGTTTTCCTAATGTTAGCCTTTGAAATTTAAAAAAAAGGTCACCTAACCCTAACCCTAACCCTCACCCTAACCTTAGCCCTATCAAAGTTTAAATCCTGTGTACAATTTTGGTAGTAAAAAGAATATTGACATGAAACTGATTGAATATAGTCTCACAATGTCTGACTTGCATACAAAGATACATGTCTGAGATCATGTGATGTTCCATTCATGGTTACCGGTGAATTTCAGGGTAATATTCGAAATGAAAGCAATATTTGAAATAAATGCAACGGATATATTGTGCTTGTGTGGTGGCTGTCATTTTTTTCATTTTCCATTTCATGATTAAATTAGGATTTGAATAGGTGTATTTGAAGGATAAAAGACTACATTTTGTTTGTTCATATCTACCTGCAATAAATTCTGAAAATATGAATTGAGCAAATTTGTGACTACTCAAAGATGGTATACATGTACATGAAGGTGGTTTTATCTATCTTTTATACAGCTGCCAACAGCACATTAACACCAAATTCAAATTCTTCTGACAACCGCCCCATCACACCTCTGAAAGCGTCCGTCAACTGGGACGACCCTAACATAGCAAACGCCATTCCACCTGGTGCCCCTCCACCCTCTGCAAACAAGAAGGCCCCTGTCAAGAAGCAACCTGTCAAGAAACAGCCTGTCAGCAAGCAGAACTCCAACCCCAAGTCATCCTCAGCGGCATCATCAAAAGCAACCAATGGAAAACCAAAAAGTGCCAGCCCA
Organism: Echinometra lucunter; assembly: GCA_029962745.1. Classification (NCBI taxonomy): domain Eukaryota; kingdom Metazoa; phylum Echinodermata; class Echinoidea; order Camarodonta; family Echinometridae; genus Echinometra; species Echinometra lucunter. Next base: position 5,366,806 of record CM057158.1, read on the forward strand.
AAGAAGACGGCCACACCCTCCTCGCCTTCGAAGAAGACCACTGCCAAGTCAGCGATGACAGGGTCGCAGCCTTCAGTGGAGGAGGAGCGGAGGACACCCACCATTAAGAAGATGGAGAGGATGACGTCAATGGATGAGATGAGAAATCAACTGGAGCAGATCGCATCCGAGATACCAGACGATGCGGATGCGGCAGATACATTCTACTCACAGCTCGAGGACTTTGAGTCTGACTCAGGGTCGGAACCAGAGGTGGGATAAATGTTCTGTATTTTATTTTTTTCTTTTGAATCAATATCCTAGGGAAAATTCTTACTTATTTGTTGAACAGGTTACCTGACTGCATCAAAAATTTTACAACACCTTCTTTGCCAAGAGCCATTCACTCATAATCATTTAAGAGAATTTGATAATGCCCTTCACTCTCTCTCTCTCTCTCTGCAGATGACCTCATAGTCATGACTGTGTAACACTATACTTCTGCACTTATTTCATCTTTTTCAGGAACAGGATGACTACTCAGCATTAATGGATTGCATGCAAGATGCCTTGGATAAAACAACATCAGGTGAAAGTCTAGAAAATTTCTTGTTTGTCTCTGTCTGTCTCTGTCTGTCCGTCTGTCTGCCTGTCTGTCTCTTTCTTTCTCCCTACCTTCTTTTCTCCCCCTTTTTTCCTGCCTGGGTGTTGGTCTGTACTTCCCTCTCCTTTTCTCTTTCTCATTCTCTCTCTCTCTCTCTCTCAGACTCACATACTCCCTTGAAATTGGTCTTGAGTGCTGGAAAAATTTATTCTATCAACCAAAGCTGTATTCAGGTATAGGTATTCAAGATTGCATGTACTGTAAAAGAAATTTACATACCTTGTTATCAACGATATTACTACATGTACCAAATTTTGTTCATACAGATCAAAATGCAACCATCACAGACGACACAGTGGGCTTTTTCTCTCCTTCCGTCAGAGCAAGAAAGATACAGAACCTAAGAGCGTATCCTTGACAAATCCATAGCATTTAATGTAAAAAAAAAATTAAATATCTTCTTTCTTTTGCTTGATTATGTTATGCAAATATATTAAGGCTGGTATTCCTGAAGCATCCTACCTGTAGTCCAAGTTTAAGTGGGTAGAATTAGTCCACTGTCGGCCTGCTCATTCCATTAAAATTCCCATAATTAGTAAACTAAATGTACATCAAAATTAGATCAGTGTGTTATCGATTTCCAATATCTATTTTATTAATAAAATTCATTTATCTAATAATAATGATGCAGTTTCATTTTGTTTATTTAGTTACGGAATTGCAATAATTTTCACATAATGTAGAGCTGGCTCCTTGGGCCTCCTTGAATAAGTAGGCTAAGTTAAACAAAAATTATCTTGGTCCAGCTTTATGAATACTGGTGACAATTTATTTTGCTGTTTGCTCATAGGTTTGGTCCAGAAACAATTTGCTGGTCTTTATTGTGCCAAAGATTCAGGGTTAGAGTTGTTTTTTGTTTTGTTTTGTTTTGTTTTTTTGGGGGGGGGGGTGGTCTAAAGTGTAGCAATCACCTATTATTAAAAGACATTTGGCTTGAGCTCGATGTGAAGTGGTGTTATGTCACTCTACTGTATTCAAATCATAAGCTTCAAAGATTACTTCTATAACAAGATATTGCAAGTTCAAATATATTCTTACTTAGTCCTAAAAAGACTGGGCTATTTTGGAAGTATTGAGGACTTGGGGAGGGGGGGGGGGGCATCATGGCCCCCTTGATATCTCTTCTGTGACATGACCAATTGCCACAAAAGTTTGCATGGACCAAAAGAATTGTTTAAAGAAAACAGATCCATCATTATTTTTATTTAAATGTTGTTTTTTTAAATTAAATATGATTTATGCAAATTATATGCATAAGTACTTACTTTTAGTGATAATCAAGTAATAAAAGGCCCTGGAACTGAAAATCCTATCTAGGAAGTTCTCTATATAACATTACAAACATTACTTTGAAAGAAAAGAAAAAAAATGCTTCAACTTTTAAGTTTATTTTTTTGAAATAAGTTTTTTAAGTTGTTAAAACAGGTATACCAAGGTTACTTTCCTTAATGCAACTTCAAAACAGTGAATGTGAAAAGAAATTTGGCAAGAAATCTTTCGAAAATGCCTACGCCTTTTTGAAGGAAGCTCGATTTGGTGATATGAAGGAAACGATGGATGACACCATGATCATGCGCCAGCTGAGGGATTACGTCAAGAACGTCAGTGATTGCTTCCTAATAGATCAGCTGCTGTTCTTGGAAGAACAAGCTAAAGTTTCTGCCTACTAGTCTTGGTGATTACTGATGCAGCTAACGACTGGGTTGTTGTAAACATATAAATCTGCAGACTGTCTTGTTCTCTGCCTATCAAGCTTGGATTGTTGCTTCCTGAACCAGAAAGCTGTAGGATTATGTCAAGGACATCAGCGATTGCTTCCTAATAAATCAGCTGCTGTTCTTAGAAGAACAGGGCAAAGTCTCAGCATACTAGTCCTAGTGATTTCTGAACTAATCATCGTAATTTGCTTCCTCATAGATCACTTGCTGTTCTTAGAAGAGCATGTTAAAGTTTCATTTGCTTAATCTCAAACTTAATCTTAAGTTCATTGGTCCTGAACCACTAAACAACATGATTATTTTGAGAATGTAGGAGACTGATTGCTTGTAAATCCGATGCCGGTCCTAGATGCGTATGTGAAAGGCTCCTTGGCATGTTAAAGGTGACTGTTGATTTCTCAACCACTGAAATACAAGATTGTGTCAAGAAAATCAACAATGCTTCCTGGGATCCAGACCAGTAGAAAAGCCAGCAGAAGTCTCTACTAATCCTCCTTGTTGATTCTGAATCAGTAATCTGCAATATTCCATCAAGTATGTTGGTGAATGATGCCTCAGGAAGGAGCAAGCGAAAGTATCTTCTGTTTACTTGTGTCTTGGCCTTTTATTTTTAGTGGTGAACCCAAGATTCCTCAAGGCTGAGCCCATGGCCAGGAGAATCATATGATGGAGAGATGTTTAGGAGAGAATTGAAATGATATTGGAATGTACAGTAGGTATTGAATGGACACTTCATGACTGATGTTTGTTGTAGATGTTATGCCATTTACCACTTATCATTTAGGTTGCTTTTTTGTAAAGTCTGATGATTTATTTTAAATTTAGGGGTTTACTTTAAATGACAAATGGTGTTGCAAACTAAACAGAATAATTCCAGTTCTGTCATTATGTTATGATTAGGAAACATTTAGTAGATTCACTTGCCATTTTGTGGCTTATCAGTATTTTATGACATGTATCTAGTGTTTCATACATCTGGTTGTATCCCATGAAACATTCATCATTATTATTCATTTGATTTTCTTTATTTCATTCTTTAATTTTATGATATCAAATATGTTTAATATATTCACCAATTTCACAGCATTCCATTGTGTATTCACTGTATTTTCCCTCCATTGATTGTCCCTCCGAGTGATACACACCCCTTTACTGAAATGAACCACTTTAATCCACGTACAGAGATCAGCTACTAATTGTAGAGTAATGTACGCATACTTCATACATATAGGTGAGAGATGATTTGTTTTTCTCAATCGCTTTAAAAAGAGCATGGAGCGTTTACATGGCATGTAATGTGTGCTTCTTGTGTTATGTCATTCCTTCAACTTTGTTTCATGCCAAAGATTTATAAAGTGTCATTGAGTGTGTTTTAAACATACTATGTATGTGCAAGGTGTTATATTACTTACAGAGTATAAGGTTTCTAATATCCCATTGTTCAGAAATGGTTCTGGCTTTCATACTTGCAAGTTTAATGCAAAACTACAGTCTGTGCATAAGATAATTTTTTTCTCCTTAAGTATAAGTTTTTTGGGGAAGTATAAGGTTTCTAATATCCCATTGTTCAGGTATGGTCCTGGCTTTCATACTTGCAAGTTAATGCAAAACTACAGTCTGTGCATAAGATAATTTTTTTCTCCTTAAGTATAATTTTTTGGGGGAAGTTGGGAAGCTGAAAGGTTGAGCTACATGTATGTATGATTAGATTCAACTCTTGGTTGAAAAATAATTGCCATTTATTTTAGGGGACTTATTTTTGTGCACAGTTTATAAAGATGTTGAGCATTTTTGTAATTGATACATGTGATAGAATCATGTTTCAAATTTGATTTGTAAATACTTCTTATAAGCGCATTAGTGATACGTATGTATTCATGCAATAATTTCTCGCGTAATACGTTTGTGGTGTTCAGAACTTACAAAGAAATCATTTATTTTCATATAATGTGTGAGATAATATCATTGTGGAAAAAATGTTTTGCTTGCTCTAGTATAAGATGTAGTGCAGTGTTAAGGTGTGATGGGTTATTTATTATTATGCAATGCATTTTGAATCACTGTAAAGCATTATAAAAGAATATATGCACTCGTTATGATACTGTGGGAAGAAGAGAATGTAACTTCTGCACATAATGAAAGAATTAATTTTTTGGGGGTAGCTTTGGCTGTTCTGTCATGCATATAATAAAGTGATTATGATGAGAGGTGAAGACTTGGTAATTGCCAAAGGGTATGATGACTGCTTATTACCTCATGATCTTTAGAATCATTGGAAGATATAGAAATGGAAAATAGATTTGATATTGTATTCTTCTGTAGTAAAGAATCCAAATCGGACAGCTCATTTTTTTTTTTAGACCGATGTTATGCAATACTCATTGATGCCAAGGGGTTGAGGGATTTGAGTTTGCATGATGCTGTGTAAAAGTCATTGTTTGAACACAGGCATGAATGGTTGTACATTGGATAACTCCACAAGGTATGTCCCATGTATTACTACATATTATTTAAGTTTGTAATTGAAATTAAAAGACATGATTTATCTGTTCTTTCGTCTGATGGGAAACTTAGTAGGGCTATTAGATGTATACAGTCATCACATAAACTCTGCAATGCACTGTGCAGGACAAACTAGCTTGGCCCATTCACAATTATTCAAGATTAGAATGCTTTTGATGGCAAAATTCTCATGTAATTCTCTCTTACATATGTGTTTGAGATTGGTTTATGTGGACTGGAAAACTTTCATCTGTACATGTACATTTGCTCATTACATTCTTGTAATCAAGAAGTTGTACATGTATGTATGTACATACATGTATATCACTACCCTTGGGAACCTTTCACATATGGCTACCTATGTCGTGAAACCAAACACATACTTGTATATACAGAAGTACTAGAGGATTTGAATGTCAAGATGAACATATGGGAAGTGAAATATATTAAGCAGTACTTGGTTGAAAGAGATGTGTATGATGAAGGTTGTGTATGACTTCCACAGTTTTCATGGGACATGCTTATTTTAGTGAAGTAATATTTGTAGTACTTGTGTGGCAATTATAGCATGATCCAACAAAGACTTTATTTCTTCAAAGTGGTACAGTGTACCAGGATAAAATGTTAAAGAGTATAAGATCTGTCCTAACAAAATAGTAATTCTTTAATACACAGAAGCGATATGATCTACTGAAGGCTCATCTGATTATAGCGTGTTGTCGCCAATCATCATTGCTCTTTATATATTCTCAGATTGTCTTGTAAATCATATATTATGCTAAAAATACCAAGTAGGTAATATTCCTACATGACTTTTTTTATATGTGTATGCATAGGTATTCATTGTGTGAAAATTCACTGATTTGTGCACTTAAAAGATTTCTTTTCAATAACCGTCCATATTGGGCATAATGCCAATTCCTGTATTCCTTGATATTATTATGTGTGATATTGTGTACATTTTTTCAGTACTTTATGCTTGTATATATATTTCTGCTTTACTACGCTACTTGTATATAAATGTATGTGATTAATAGGTATGGTATTTGGAATGGCTATTATACGCATGACTCATTCTGAACAGTTCAATGAGTTTTTATGTCCCAATAATAGTATATGTTGTGATAAGTGACAAAAACATTTACGTGTACCTTTCCACTGATGTTAGTTTTTCAAGGAGGAAAAAAAAATAGAAAAAGTACAGAGAATAAAAAGTGCTGGGGGGGGGATGGGCAGGGGTTAGTACTGAAATGTCTCTTTTGGTTGAATAGAAAGATTAAATGTTTCAGAAGTAAAAGTACATTATGTTTAATGAATTGAAATCGATAAAATGAGATGTAATTATTCAAGGAGAATTTCATGAATTATTTTCATGGGGACTACATTTAATTTTTCATTTACCCTAAACAGCATGGATATATGATCAAAACAAAGAGATCGAGAGTATAGATCACTTCAAAATAAACTCTGAAGAGAAAGATATTCTTGCACACAATATGAGATGGACTTCATCATATTTTATTTCCATGATTTCTATCCTATCACATAGAAAAGATTACAATTTGTCACTATGTATAGCATGTAAAAATACATTCAGAAAACAAGTTTATGTCTGTTCATGCAAGTTAGCAGTATCACTTCTGTATGATATATCACAAATCTACCATAAGCATTTTGTTAAAAATGGGGAAAATTGAGCTTGAAATGAGAAATGAAGTTGGCTACTGTATTACAATTCTGGGGTTGTAACCAGGCATACATAAATTTTAATTGCAAAGGCATAATAACATTAAGTTGAAGAGGATTTCTAAAATTGTAAAAAATGAGGGAAATCTTCGTATTTAATCAACATTGTATTATTTCACAGAAAGAACCTTTTTGAAAAAATCTGATGAAAGGAACGATGTTTTTACATGTTTAAAATGGTACAGAATATTTATGCTGCATTATTGTCAAAACCATATTTCATGTAAAACAATAAACAGGTCACACGTATTATATTCATAGCTTTTGTGACACAAGGAGATATTTCATTTTTGTAATGCTCCGGTAGTCGTATTTGTAGAAGAGCTTAAGCGCAAGCTACATTATCATGATTGTTTGTGATTCACCTTTATTGCATAAGATTATGCTTTCCTAAATTGTCATGCCTTGATGTAAAATCACCTTGAAATTTCAAATATATATCAAATAAATTGAAATTATGATGTACAAATTAAAATAATCTTTGTGATGTACACATTATTTACCGAGTCACTCATGTCTTTTGTGCACACTTGACTTACTTGTTTCGATATTTCAAACGCATAATTCTGAAATACTACCAATGCTTGGAAATGTTCACCAATCAAAACATAAGCAGTACAATTCATTAAATGACTTTAAGACTGTACAAATAATTTCACCTACAGTAAATTACAGTCATTTTTGCCAACAGTTCGAATTTGCAAACGTTTCATACTACAAAATAATGCAAACGAGCACTGATGTAATATTTGTGAGTATGGAACTTTTACAAATCTAAACCATGTGCAAATTTAGGAATTTCAAGCACCCAGAAATTTCTGGTTCTACAGTGGCATTGAGCAGGGCTTCACACTAATTCTTTAGAAGAAGGTCAAAATACATGTAGAAATTTTAGGGTCTGTTTCCACAGAGCCTTATATAAAAAGTTTTTAAATTTTCAGGCCCAAGTGTCCCAGGCACCTGTTAGTAGTGTCGAGCCCTGCATAAAGGCCCGTTCAAACATGAGGAGGGGAAACAGAGGTTTTTCCATGGTGGTTATTAAGCGCATTTTAAAACGTGCACAGAAATGAGTACGCAACAAGCGGAGTTCTTTGTTGCATCATTGCCATTGATTTTGTACACAAAAAATGCGCTTAAAACTCCTGCGGTTTCCTTTCTCATATCTAAAAAGCCTTAAAGTTTCACACATGCACATGGGTGAGAACAATGCCAAGTCTTGATCCAAGCTAAATTCATTAACAATGAATATTGAATTGAATGTTTCACATAAGCTGAAATATACATTTTGATTTCATTTCGCCCCTTGATCCAAAATATAACCAAACAGCTGCATATACAATACTGCAAAGTTGAAAGCAAAGAAATGCAATGCAAGAGGCCAATGCACATACATCAAAGTAAATTTACTTGTACCTACCTTAACAAAGTTACCTGGTCAATTCAAGCACAATACAAGGTTTTGACATACAGTTACAACAAAGACATATATTGAATAGAAAGAACTAAGTAGGAATCGATATAAAAAGGGATAAAATATACTTTGGTTGTGAATTTGACTAACTGCAAAATGGATATTATGTTAATGCAATGAAGAACAGATTTAAAGCAAGAAAAAGCAAAACAAAAAACAAAAAACAAAAAAATTGCAATGCTCGATGACGGCAGTTGGAAGGTGCTTGACTGGCAGTTGTGGGGAGTTTTATGATTAGTCTAGTTTTACATATTTAAAAAAAAAAATCTTTCACCGACATGTTGCAGAATCAGTGTGAAATAAATAGTCAATTGAAATAATAGTTTTAAATCAGACATATTGAGAACTAATCATTTTTTGTTCCTGTTTTCATTGCTTGATTTCTGCTTTCTGTTCATTTTTCCGTTATACTCTAAAGGCTCAGTCAGGTTTCCAGTGGCCAATCCTCGCGGAAATTACCGTGCCAGCTATGATGAGATGCGCATTAAAGTGTCAATAATAGTTCACTCTCAAAGAGAGGTTTGCCATCTATAGGTTGCGCAGACAAGCTCACTTTATAAGAATTTAATTGGTCCACATCTTTTGCCGCAAGGAGACAAAGAAGATGCTCTATGTGACACGGTGGGGGATTTTTTTGCTGCCTCATACCATGCCATTCCTTAACACACATAAACACTGGTGGCGTTTGCCACGTCAAATGTGAACAACCCCCAGGGGATGCAAGAACTTGATCTTTCTTAAAGCTTTTCTTCAAAGAAGACAGAATTTAGCATAATGTCTGTGGTTGAAATAGTTCTGCAGGAGAGCATAACGATTCTATATCCTGGACCAAAACTTTTCATCACTCTATCATGATTGATACGCATGAAATTATACACTTAAAAATCAGCTCAGACACTTAAAAAGAAAGCTTTTCAGCTGCAAAAATAAAATATAAAATAAAATAAAAAATAAAAAGCCTCCCATTTTGAGGCAACAATTAAAAGGAAGTTCATAAGAAATATATAGAATTAGCAGTATGATCATAATTCATCTAAGGTACATGTTTTCAATGCTACTAAAAATCAGAGCTATATTCAGCAAAAAAATCTATGATTATATTTGGCACAGAGACATACTTAATGTCGGTTACTGATTGGTGAAAAATGCATGGAAGGTTTTAGGAAGCTAGCTATAATATCTACAACATGTACAAAATATAAACATTTCATTTCATTCTTGTCAACTTTATCTTGATTGGACTGGAACGAAGTTTCCCAGATCACTTTTATCAATTTGATGTCTGTTTTTCCACATTAGACAAAATATAACCAAAAAAATTTGATCAAAGTTCAACCAAATTTCAATGTGATATGACCTGAATATTTTTTTTTCAAAATTATATAGTTCAGTGTAATACATTTTCCGGAAATTCTGCCTTGATTTTACCTGAATAATTTTCTCCTGCCAGATCCCTGAATTTTATATACCTATATTTTCCAAAACAGACAGAATATGAACACCAAAGCTTTTTTCTCCAGAACTATGTTCCATTTCACTTGACTAATTCTTCGTAGAATTCAAATGCCCTTTCTTCCAAAGATGACAAACTATATAAGCTTCACTCTGTTTTATAGACTATTCTGCCCCAAAGATTTCTACCAGGACCACTCTATCCAATGCCTACCTCTCCAAAATGAATTAGTCACTTTATGTTTCTTCAATTCCTTGTGACCAGCTCATTCAGAATGTATTGGACATCAACTATTGACAAGAAGATTAGCTTTAACTATCTCCCTTCCTCTCCCTGCTCATTCAGCAGAGAGTGTAGTATACCTCATTTAGATATGTGACCTCGCTACATACAGATGGGTAGGGCCCACAACTCCGACTAAACTATATAATTTCAGACTCATTTTCATCTCTCGCAATGCCATTTTTATATAAGAAGCACGGGTTAAGGAAGTCAAACAAGTTTTCAATAACCATCATAAAACAATAAAGCTTGAAGTATGATTTATACAGCTTGAGCACAAAATCATGCCAAAGCATGATTTGCACCCTGCAATTCGCAGTAAAGCATAAGATTTGCATCCTGCCTTTCGCAGTAAAGCACAAGATTATCAATTACAAAAAAAATAATAAAATAAACTGGTGGATTTAAGCCCCCTTCCCAATTTTCTGCTTCTCCTTTTTGAGGGACAAGGAGTTACTTTCTAACATCTAAGATGCAATACCACCTCATCCAAAATATCCATGAAGGCTACCTAGTCACAAAATTTACAGCTTAAACCCTTTCTTAATTCAGATTCACAGCAAAACTTGGATTCAATGACCAATACTGTCACCACCCCTCCCAAGCACCATATGTCAGTAAACTAATGTATTTCCACTGCAAAGTTCTCTCCTCTGTTGACAAGGAGAAGAAATCAAGCCCCACCAAGCCCTCCCGCATTTACCACTGGTAACCCCCTTGCTTAACACCACCCCTTCCCTTTGCACCCCCCTCCCCCTTCCCAGGGTGTTAATGGATGGCAGGGGCCTACAAGTGGAGGGGGACGGGTGGCTCTTAGGACGACATGGTAAAGAAATCCAGCCCTGCTAAGCTCTCTGGCATGTACCCCTGATACCCCCCTGCCATGACACGCCCCTTCCCCCATCCACCCAGCGTGTTACGGACCAACTGGTACTGGGTGGCTGGGGTCTGCAAGTGGAGGGGGACAGGCGGGGTCGGTCCCTGGTGGTTCTTGATGCACTCCTTGACGCGGCTGTACGCGGTGGGGACTTGTCGTGATTTGGGTGCTCGGGAAAGGTAGATCGCACAGTGGGCAAGATTCAGCTGTGGCAAGAGAAAAAAGATCAAGGGTAAAGATCCAAACATTCATAGAATTGCTATAATTATACTTTATGTGAACATGGAATATGAATTAACATCCTATCTGAGGGACAGGGTGGATTGCTCTATCTCCTATCCTGCATCTAAAGAGCATGGGATTGTTGCAGTTGCACGCAACAAAGGCTTATGTCATCTGCCACAGCTGGATTCAAACCATAGACGTATCAAATTCAAATCAATAACTTTCACTGGACAACGAAATGTGCTGTAATAATAACTGACTAAAAAACACTTGTCTCCTTGCACTATGCTTCTCCGTGCCCATCAAATATTAATTTCTTATTAATTTGTGAGCATACCTACAATTCATTGTTGTAACAAGAATACCTTTCATCAAAATTTTCAATCTCAAGCACAGAAAAGGCATTTTAAAAATTCAGACAACACATGAACTTACCTCACATTCAGGCATACCAATATTCTGACATGCTTGATATGTTGCAGTGGCCTGGACCAGAGCGTGAGAATCTGCTAGACCTGTTGGGAAACAAGGTTAGGATCACAGTAAAATACTACAGCAAAAACATACACCAATTGGAATCTTCTGCTTAAAATTGTGTTAGCATGGAATCAACATGCCAACTGTCAATGCAATGATATTGGGGGGGGGGGGGGAGTAGACTAACATGCATTTTTATCATTTACTGATATGAATTTTCATCACTCACATAAGTTTGTATAAAAAGATTCTTCAAATTATATTACAATGACAAACAATTCATACAGTGTCACACTGAATATACATGAAATGACACAGTCTGAAAACGATGTAGCATGTTCAGGAGTGATGCAGTGAAGAAATGTGTTCACACTCTGTGCTTTGTGCTCAGAGAGGAACGTCACCCTGCAGCATTTAAGGGAGAAAGTTTGGGAGGATCACAGATTTTGTTCCAGGTTGAAAGTATGCACCGACATATTTGTTTCCTTTATCTGCAACCTTTTTCTCCCTAGATTCCCCCTCTCACGATCATGACACGGATGAGAAAACCTAAAATATGTCTTTGTGAGTTTCAACACAGGCAAATTTAGCACACATTTTTTCCTTCCTAAGTTTGAGTAAAGGGACGCATAAAACACTCACCAACATCTTCACTAGCAATTACCACCAGCCTCCTGGCTATAAAGAGAGGGTCTTCCCCACCGATGAGCATGCGTCCCAGCCAGTAGACTGCAGCATTGGCATCAGAGGCTCGTATGGACTTCTGGAGGGCAGAGGCACAGTTGTAGTGCTCTTCACCTGTGAATAAGATTTAGGGATAAAATCGCTCATGTTGTTCCCTATGGAGGGAAATATATTCTATCTTTAAATACTACAGTTGTTCTCTAGGAGATAATTTCATTTTAACAATGCAGTAAGTAGCACACACATAAATGCTTCACCAGCAGCAGAAAATGAATGCTAGCATCAATGGTCTTCAAGAAACAATAAACTATGGGTAATGATATGAAAACAAGTAACTGGAAATATTCATATAATACATGGAATGCAGGAATATCCTCCCAATTAAACAGTACAGTAATACATTTAAGAAAAAAAAAAATCAGCCCTTTGACAAATATTCAACAACATATTGAAAGTATAAGAATGGACACAAATTTCAAAGAGACAATTCTGTGTTCTTTTTCATATTTAGATGACCAGACATAAATAACACAACTGATTTGCAATCTCAAAATTCATGCATTCGTTTCAATTCCAAGTTTATGGCAAGGCTATTCCATATGCTGAAAGGGTATGCCCTCACCTGATCTGTCATAACTGATATGCGACCTCTGCAAGCTCTCCTTGATCTGGTCAAGGGTGATGACACTTGATCTTGGAACCATGGAGGCACCCTGCTGACCTCCTGACGACCCCTTGGCCACATCAAGAACCATCTGGAGGGAGTTGAGTGCTGAGCGAGCGTCGCCGTCGCAAAGGTTGGCAAGAAGGCATAGGGCTTGTCTTTCAATAGAAATGCTGCTTCTAAAGATAACAAAAGTTTAAAATGATAGAGAGTGATAAGAAAGGTATTGGTCATTTTAAGAAGGTATATAACATGGGGATAAGAATGCTTCTCAATGATTCATGCTTCATATAACCAAGCCAAGGGTTATGCTGTTCCACTATCTAAAATTTTCTATTACCGTCCAGGTGGCTGCCAAGAAGGTATAGTGCTTGTTTCTCAATAGAAATATTGCTCCTATGGTGATTAGATGATAAAAGGGTGATATGACCATTTCAACTGCAACAGCACCCATGACATGGCAACAATGCTTCTGAAAGATTTATACCACATGTATAAACCAAGTCCAGGGGTTCAACCATACTACACATGAGACTTTATTGGCTGATATATGTCAATGATGAAATATGTATCCATACAAGCACAAGAATACAATGAATGTCTGAAATCTGATCCAGTGGTGAGACAAATTTCCCTGCAAAAAGGAAAACACTCCCTATTAATGGTTTTTGGCCTTTCTTAAATGTTTTGAAATGACACAATCTCTTAAACTTTAATAGTCTACTTTATTCTATAAAACTATTTACTGGTAAAAGCTCAGAATAAATATGAATCATGAAATCAGGTGATTAGAGAGAAAAAAGAAACATGACTTTCTACAAGCTGAAAAGAACATCCACATTTTCTGCTATACTTTCAAGCATGTCTTGTACTAGCCTTTAGCCAAGGCACTTGGTGCTATTATTCCCTAAACGCGCCTGAATACATAGACTAATCGCACGACAACTGTGATCCGTGGCTGGAGCTTCGTCAGCACCAAGGCCTTTACTAACCTGAGTGGTTGTTGTAGTTTATTTCTTTTGTTGTGTATTATATTTCCGCTACCACATCGGTAGATAATTAGATGCAAAGTAGCTTACCGAGAAAGCCCCCCAAAACGCCCGTTCAAATCCGATACACCAATCAGAGTAGACAATTTGAGAGAACTTATGAATATTTATTATTCACATGTGCCTAACATTCGACGTGTTGTACAATAACAATTGATCAGCTGATCACGCGAACTACTATGCTAGGTTGAAATGAAAAAGGAGAGAGGAAAGTTTTACGATAGATCTACTTATTTAGCAAAATAGTAAATACAGCTAGTCATCAAATTATTTATTTCCTTTAATAAATCTATCTGTTTTATTGAAAATTGAACTAAATATTATTCATTAATTTGTACATTTGAATATCTATACCCCCGTAATCTAATGAACGAATCCATATAACACACCGCGGTTAAAACAGTTGCGATTGGTCACAATCGACGCTAGCTGCTGTATATGCAAGACCCTCATGCATATGCATGAGCTCCGCAAGTTAGCAAAGGCCTCGGCGCTGACGCGCCTCGTTCCACTGATCACTGCCATAAATTCACACTGTTTAGTCTATTTTTCAAACCCTGCTTGGCAGACAAGCAGCGCGCGAGGCCTTTCCCAAAGGCTAGTCTTGTACTTACTCTGGATCTGTATTCGGCAAGGCATCTGCTACTAGTGAGTCTTCCACGATGCCAACCTGACAATCCTTGAGGGCTCTCTCTAGGATGAGCATGATACTGTCGGGACTGAGCTTCTCAAGCACAACCACACGACATCGGCTAAGGAGGGCGCCGTTTACACGAAAGGAGGGGTTCTCTGTTGTTGCTCCGATCAGAATGATGGTCCCGTTTTCAACGTGAAGCAGAAACGTGTCCTAATGAAGGTATTGACAAGTGCAAGAGTATGGGATGTTGAAAAGATACGAGAAATAACAGTAGCTCAAATGTGTGGAATACATGCTATGCAAATCACACTTCCACATGTGCTAGAAGTGTCAATCACATTAAAAATGGCAATCACCAAAATTGCAGAAGCATTTTTCATACATTTTAAAAACTTCTGGGGCCCGTTGCATAAAACTTACTATAATAGTAACTTTGCTATTATAGTAACTCTTCATGGAATACTGGATTTTGATTGGCTGCTGAGTATGGCATGTTGCTCAACAGCCAATCAAAATCCAGTATTCCATGAAGAGTTACTTATCGCAAAGTTACTATTATAGTAAGTTTTATGCAACGGACCCCTGAAGCTTGTCCTGCAATGCAATGAGAATATGAGACAGAGTAATAATCCAGAAAACATTAAAGAGCTTGCCTCAAAAGTGATAGGACATGTGTTCCAGGCTTTATTTCACCTCAGATACAAGCTAAGGACTGTGGTGATTGGGGCTTATGTTAGATTTAAGTATAATGTGAGGTCCAGGTTTAGAAGTAGGAATCTGGGGCCTGTTTCTCGAAACCGTCATAAGTCTAAATTTGTGGACATCCCGTTGAAACGGATGTTAATTTTACAGCACTTATCCCTATGGGTTGTCTAAGAACTTGGACTTTTGATGGTTTCGAGAAACAGGCCCTTGATTTTATATTTAAAAACTGACAGTGGAGCAATAGTTGCGAGAGCAAGTGTCCTAGAACGCTCTCAAGCTACAAAGAGCACTGGAACTCAAGATGATTTATGAGGATACCATCCATTAATATGTAGAAGTTGACGATTGCCTAACCTGTTGTGTCTTGTTAAATCGGTGGATCTCATCAATGAAAAGAATGGTCTTCCTTCTGTACATCCGCTGTTCATTCCGTGCAATCTCCACAGCAGATTTGACATCAGACACATTACTTGTTGTTGCAGAGAACGTGATGAAGCGATGGGTGTTTCTCACCTTGGCTTGTCTGGCTATCACGTTGGCCAATGAAGTCTGCACCATAAAAGAGAGATGAAATTTGGTAAATGTTGCCTATTTTAAAGGTTATGTACAGTTTTGGTAGGCCATCAAAAACACTTTTCGTCAGATTTCTTTGTTTTTAGTTGCTTAGCATCAAGATAAGAGCAAAACTAAGAAGCTGTGAAGTTCTTTCCTCCTCCAGTTGAATAGGTAAAAAATACTTTTGATCTCGGGCCACGGAAAGGGAGTTGGGGATGTAAAGTCACACAGGCCAGCACACATGTAAAACCAATGAGACTTCTGTTAACATGACAAGTGTATGAAGCACAGTGACTGTTGTGCGAGGAGTGGTCAGGATACAGGGGTCTTGGCAGAGGGCACAATGTAACTGTTACATTGCATTTATTTCAAATACACTTATATCTACCGGAAATCATGAATGAAATATCACATGAACTTATGCATATCTTTTCACACAAGGCAGATAATGTGAGACTATATTCAATCGGTTTCATGCCAATTTTTTTTCTGCTTCCAAAACTGTTCACAAGCTTTGACTATGGAGTATTGTAAAGAGAGGAAACTACATACATGCAGAACATAAGCATACATAATAAAATGAGAAATGGAATATGAAAGCAACTGAAAAAAATAACAAAGAAAGAATCATTTACTAATTCTATGCTGAATACAGAGCAATTATAAAATGTGTGTATGATTAATATTAATTTGGAAAATGTTGCTAATAAATACTAGTATACAGGATTCTTGGCAGAGCTCATAAATGCAAAAGCATGAAGAACTTCAGAAAAACAAACCAAGGGGAAATTCTCTCTGATGAAGTGAGCAACAAATGCATGTTAATGCTTTAAATCTACAGAATACCTAGGTCCTCTGAAATTCTTCCCCCTGTGATGCCCCAAATCTACTTTATCTCAGTTTGGACCAAGGCTAGACAAATTCTTGCCAAGAAGCCTGCATATACACGAGGCATGATAATGATCTAGATGAACACTCACTTTTCCACACCCAGGTGGTCCCCAGAAGATCATGGAAGGAATGTTACCAGCATCCAGGAGGCGACGTAGCGTCCCTGTAGCACCAAGAGCCTTGTTCTGACCAATAAGAGTGTCCATGGTATAAGGCCGCATTCTTTCAGCAAGGGGGCGAAAATCAGGGCGTGGCTGGGAGGGCGTTGTCCCAAATGTAGGCTTTGTGGCCTGTGCCGTTGTAGGTGATTGTGCATTTGTTTTTGCTGCTGGCGGTGTCTGAATCGTTGCTTTTCCTATGGCTGGTGGTGTCTGCGCATTGAATTTCATTGTTTGATAGTTGGGACTTGTTGATTGTGCATTCTGCCTTGCCCAGAAGGACTGGCTAGCTTGTTTTGGTGATAAATTGGCAAAGGGCGAGTCAATGGCTGACTTTTTTTGCGACTGACTTGAAGCAGGGGATTTTTTATGAGTAGGAGTGGCATTTTTATCATTAAGAGTTGCTTTCTTGGAAGGAGTTGTAGTTTTGTTGGGGGTTCCATCAGTCAATGATAATTTCTTTTTCGCACCCTCCATCTCATTTGCATCAAAGTCAAACACATCATCATCCCCCTTCTCCTTGTGTTTCCTTTTACGTTTCTTTTTCTTCTCTCCTTTGACTGACTTTTCCCCTTTCTCCTTTTTACTACTACTCTTCTCTGACTTTGTCCCCTTTTCAGACTTAGCCTTTTTAGGAGTGCTCGGTCCACCTCCACTACTTGACTGACTGGAATCCTTCTTAGACTTTTTCTTCTCCTTTTTCTTCTTTTCTGATTTTGGAGTTTTCTTTTCCTCCTTGGTTTGATTCTTTAAAATGGCAGCCCACTCGGTATTGAGTTTACCTGATTGGTTCACGGGCTCAGTCTCAATCTCGTTCTCACTCTCAGCATAAGAGTCCGGCTTTGATCTCTTCCTTGGCGGAGAAGAGTCTTCCTTAGACAAGCATTTGTCTAAATGGGTGTTGATGGCCTGAGGGCTGCAGTGACGTCCACATATGGGACAGGACACAGCATTCTTGCCTGGGGAAGCTGCACTCTGTCTCACTGGCCGAGGCATGGTCCAAAATTGGAATCGATGATGATGTTATCACCACAGCTGCAAAAAGGAGATGAAATGGTCACCATCAAAGCTTTGTTGCCTTCCTTTCCAGTGCTGTTCAGTAAAACCTGGACATATAAAGAAAACACCTAAAAATTTTATCAAACATGGTTTCTTGCTTTACTCATTCACACATTAAATCACAAGACAAATTTTGCAGATGGATCAATGCATCTTGCCAATCATAATGATAAATATGCTAGTATACCAACAGATGTAGGGTTCCATAAGTGGATTTAACCTCTTAATGACCTTTTTAACCTTTTAATGACTTGGCCATCACTTTTTTTTTTCTTAAACTCATTGTACAAGTTTCATCTTGCCATCTTTACTTAAGGGGTCCTCATCCACAAGTTCTGTTTCCTACATGTCCTAGGGGTCCCCACTTAGACATACATTTGTACAAGCTTATCTGAGATAAGCTTGTACTCCATAGTAGTCATTACGCTGGAAAAGCTTCCATAGCTTTGGTGTGTATTAGTTACCAGGCGTTTTGCCTTGGTAGAAAATCATATACGAGAGGAAAATAATTATTTAAACTTTCATTTTCAACTCCGAATCCCCAAATTTGTGGCATATCAAGAGTTGAAGAGTCCCTGAATCAGATAATCTAGCAAATTTAAAAATATTAAATCTTGCTTGGGGCAATTTTGTTGTCTGTTTTTGACTGATGCAAGCCTGCAACTGTGAATGTTCGCTACAGTCCGAGGCTATACACATTTTGCCCTACGACGAGTGAGGGGTCCCAAATCTCTTATTCGAACTATGGCATTACTATTTCAATGTATTATGTTATAATTTTTTCATGACTGACTGGTTTTAATAAATTGAATCTGAACATGAACTATTTTTTTTTCAGGTCCGTTATCCAAACATGCTTTGCCTCGTGTCAAGTTATGTTCCATCAATGCATCATGCTGATACCTATAGCTATACGTTTACAGTCCTGATCAACTTTCATGGTGGATGACCCATCAAAACAATATTTAAATCACTTCTTACCAATTAGAACCTAAAACAGTTTGTAGAAAGCGAACAATTAACTGACGGATCGGGTTTCAACTCCACGCTAGCCACTGAGATAATGAATTGAAAACCTAAACAAATTTGGCAGCATGTGGGACTGAACACATTAAAATTTAATTTCTTCGGCTTCATATCTCAATCTTTGCAATGAAATTCATCAACGTTTACTCTTTAAATGATCGTCTTAAAATATTCAATTCGAATTAACGCGTTAATTTGACTTCAATTTTAAGAGATTGGAATATTTCTCACCTTTCTTGGAAGCATTCACAAATGCAATGCACACTGCACAGGACCCACAGCGGTAAACAAAAGAACGGAAGTGATTCAAATCGCCCTCAAACGTCCCTGGCAAAAATCTCCTCCTGTGATCTGAACCGATCTGAACCATCGGTTCTCTGAACACGGTCGCGTCCTTTCTTCGATATCTTGGACTGTAATTTTCTCGAAGGTATGTGCTGTTGTTTTGAATAACAATTAGTATTCATATTTTTGGACGTATCTATGAAGTATGACAGCTTCAAGAAGCTGCTGAAAAGGATTATCACATCAAGGTTCATGGTAGACCCTCCAAAAATCCAAACAACACCCCCGCCCCCCCCCCCCCCCCCGGGCCTAGGGAAACAAGGAGGAATCTATTTGAAGAGGACAGGTGCAGAAAGTGAAAAAGCAAAATACAACGAGGAAAGATTATTAAACACAAAAACAAAGAAGAGCAAAGAAAGATAGACAGAGATTGGAAATTTTCGCTACAGGAGCTTAGAGAGCAGGGCAGGGGGGAAGGGGGAAGGGTCTGCACACATTTATCACCCCCCCCCCCCCCATTTGTTTGCTTGTTTGTTTGTTTGTTTGTTTGTTTGTTTGTTTGTTTGTTTGTTTGTTTGTTTGTTTTTGCTTTATTCTACAAAATATTGAGTTTTGCTCTATCGGTACTAGGATCTCCTGAAAAACGTGGTGATCTTTTAAAAAAGGAAAGATAGACATACAACTCTGTTCCTGTAATGGGAAATGAGAGGAGAGATCAAGGGGCTGGTTGACTTGAGGCTTAATTATGATGGCAGAGACGTTTACAATTGCCCCTGCATTTGATTGTAGTTTTTTAATCTTCGCTTCTTTTTTATTTTTAATTCAAATAAACATCAATTTTCTTTCACTGGATTTGCATTAGTTGACAATCATTTTTTTTTTCCTTCAAAATCTACAATTCATATATGGTAACATAAATACATGTATCTTACAACAAAATAAATCATGGAAGAAGGCGAGGTCCCTGCAAAAGCGAGTGCTTGTGGCGGGCTCGCCTGAACTGTTTCAGCTTGGCTCGAATAATTTTTTTTTTATTAATTTCGCTGAATTCGTGCAGCCTGCATGGATAGTGATCTTAAAAACCTTTAAAATGCATTTGGGTCTACACTCCTTAAAGCTTTACCGATAATGGAAAATTCAAGATCATGAGACTACATTTTGTTGTTTTTTTTCCCCCTCTCCGTTCCATGTGCTAATGTGTAATTTTTATTAAGAAATACAACCCTACGTTATTTCAGGATTTTCAAAGTGGCATTCAAAAGGCTTAGGCATATAGCTATTTATTGGTTACGAACTTTGCCAAATATCAAAGACCTGGCGCATCTCCATGTTGGCAGTAAGCAAATATGGCTGTAAGCACATTGCACAATAATAAGAGAGTGATGTTTCAAACTATATTTCATAAATAAATTCATAATCACGTGCTCATCAATTTGAGCCTTTGTGGACTTGAACTTTTTATATTGTAGGCTGTTCTTACTGTCCCAAAAGTGGTTATAAATGATTTTACAGTGACAACAGGAAACAGAACAGTAAATTTTTGCCCATTTTTGGCACTCTCTTGCAATCTTACTTCCATCCTGAACTCTGAGAGCGCCACCATGAGAAGAATATCATATTCCCCAAGAACCTAGCCTCATGTAGATCATGATAATTATCCCCATCTTTCTCTCCTTTTATATTTCACTGGCTAACTGTTCTCTCTTGCTCTGTTTTCCCGTTCATGTCTTTTTGTCTGTCCTTCTCTGTTTCTCCGAGGTTTACCAGTTTTTACCTCATCCATGCACGCACCGCACCCTCTCTCTCTCTCTCTCTCTCTCTCTCTCTCTCTCTCTTGCTACCCTACCCTCTTTCCATACCCCATTGGTGGGGCTAAAATAATCTCTCGAAAACGGTAATGGCAAAAATAATTCTGCAGGGACTTTCGTCTTTATGATTGCCATTGCAACCAATACCTTCACAAACGCGAAGCTAAATGCTTACTGTAAAGGTTCAATTTTCATTTTCCCTATGTACATCAAACTTTCTATTTTGTTTTGATGGAAATGGAAATAAATGAAATTAAAATTAAAATGAAATTACAGCTAAAGAATTCTCCCATACCGACGCTATTTTCACGCAGGATTTTAGCTGGAATTGTAAGTTTTGTTTGGGAAGGAGGGTTGAAATGAATTTATATTTCAAATTCCTTTTGCTGACATTATTTTGCATTATTATTATATAACAACAAATTACATGGGTCAATAAGGAACCGAATATACTATGTTTTTATATTCATGACCATCTGATCACAATAATGTAAGCATTATTTTATATTATTTTTGTACGAAAACATACCCCACACTCCTTTCTTCGCTCTCTCATCTCTCATCTCTCTCTCTCTCTCTCTCTCTCTCTCTCTCTCTCTCTCTCTCTCTCTCTCTCTCTCTCTCTCTCTCTCTCTCTCTCTTATCAAGGTATCTTTTCACCACTCCTTCTAAACTCTTTTCCTTTCATATAACGCTGCTTATGGGCTAAAATGTATTTGTTTCATTTCAAAAGTGTTAATAATCAGGCAGGGCCTTTAATCTTTTTACTATATACTCAAGCCATGTATCATGCATGGATCATGTAACCGACCTAAAAAAATCATCTTCACCTGTCGCTGAAATCTCTTGCTATGGCAACAGCGATTCTGCAGGTGTCCTCTCAATACTCGTCACCCAAATTAACTGAACTTGAGGTAAGCTATAGCTTTGACCGAAATCAATTAAGTTTATAAAATCATCTCAACTTTAATCCTTTCTCGCTAACGGTCCTTTAATCTGTATTTTGAATCGAAATCCATACTAACTTCAAAATAAGTAAATCTCAGTTTCATGAAGTTCTTACGTCGAATATTGATGATTTTAAGAAGAGAGATTTTTGAGACCGGTGAATGCCTCAAACCGGTGAATATTCCACAAGTCGATATGATTTCGGCAAAACTGTTAACATTCTGTCCTCACACTAAGACTAAGCAACTAAGAACTATGGAATTCGAATTCCGTGCAATATTTCAATCACGTTTTCATGTGAGCACTTTTTTAGAAGGAAACATTTAAGGTATCTTTAAAAAGCCTTATAAAAAATCTACAATTTTAACAAGGGTCTTATGATATTTCAGAGACGGATGCATGCAGGATTTACAGAAAGGTTGGACATAAACAGGCATTCTTTCTGTGTACTTGAGATGATTATTTTCGCGGAATGACTGATTTCATAAGTCTCTCAAGCCCTCCACATGCTTAATTGATTGATTGATTTTATTCGCCAAGCCTAGAACATACAACAATAAACAGAATAGTCAATAACAGAATTGAAAAAGTAGGGTATAACCCACGAAAGCTCGAGAGCTTATTTCCAGTGGGATCCCCGACATACAAAATTAATACGTTACATATTGAGAAAATAGATATATCAGCAGGATGAGGAGGGGGGGGGGTGGAAGAAATATTTCCTACGAGTTCTGTAGGGGAAGAGGACACTGAATCTGCGGTATAAAGTATGCAAACATCGGGCAGCTGTTCCATTATGATCATAAAAAATGTGTCTTCATGAACGCGATCAAACATTTGCCACGGCAGCCAAATAAATTAGGTACCGCATCGTGCGCTTGGCAGTTGCTCCACCGGAGAAAACAGAAGAGTGGCGTATTTACAGGAGGCATGGAGTCTATGTGCTTCATGAGCCTCTTTTTGCCCCCTCGTACAGGATAAAGTGCATAAAACAGGTTTTGCAAAGGTTCGACATTTAAAAATTCCTTACTTGCATATAGAACCCACTGTGTCCTCATCCCCATGCACCCCTCAATATTTTTTTACCCATCCTACGCCACTCATTCTCTAGCACATTCGATATCAAAATTTTGAGAACTCCAAATTGATGATTAAAGCGTGCAACAGTTATGAAAATAAATGCAATTCCATTATGTACCCCCTCTCTCTTCAACAGATAACCGACAAAATCTTTGCTAGTCAGACAATGCATTATGTTGTTCGTTATACTGTCGATCTAGCGTGGTCTAATTGGCAGTGAGACTGGGGCATCATTTCTTTTCTTCTAAACCTACCGCTCAGCAACCACCCGACGTCTTTTTACCCGAATCGATTTTCTTTCGGTCGGGCTCGTAGGAACGAGATGATCGTTATCGTTACACGAGTACAACGAGATCTAGCACACATCGATAGCCTGATTGAAAAGTTAAATGATCGAAGCGACTCTCGAATATCCTATACCCATGATACCTGCATCTAATCGTTCGTTCAAAGGAATATTTTTCGGGGAAAAGGGACTCTAGAGAAGGTGTTTTTGTAATAACAAACACTGACATGAAAACTACCAAAAGAATTTTCCTTTTTCAGTCCACTTCAAATAATATTTTTTAAATTTCAAAGATAGGGGAAAAAATACAATGTTATTTATATTGTTAGTTCAATTCAATTAAAAAATGGTTTTATTAGGCATTAGCATGTTTGATACACAATATAAATCATTTCACATGAAAAACAGCCGAAGCTGGATTATTCATGTTTACATGTTTGACGTAATAACAATTTAAAAATATATATATATCTAAAACATTGTCAATTGGCAAATAGTGGCAAGGCATATACAAGTTGAATTCATGACAAATTGTAATGTAGATAATTCACATAGGGTTAAAGAAAAAGGAAACTAACAAAATTGGTGAAACTTGTAAGGTGTTTAGCTCACCAGATGAATTTAGCACACACGGTACAGAAAACGAAACACAGAAGCAATAAGCATATAGGCTTTCCCGTTCAATTTATACTCATGTCGTTCAAATTGATTATCGTGCATTCAAATTCACACATTTTCGCACAACGATCAATATCGGTCATTCGAATATAAATTCTGAGCGAGCGAATTCATTTTCAGTCGTGCAATTTCATTTAAGAGCATTCACATTCATCAATGGGCATGGCACTTTCATAAACGGTCATTCATATTAATTTATAGACGTTCAATTTCTTTTCGAGGCAAAAAAATTTAATATAAAGTGCATCCAAATTCATCAACGGGCACCAGTCTTCCGCTTATACGGTCATTTGAATTCGTCTATACATGCTATACACGTTCGATTTCGTTACGAGGCAATAAGATTCGTCAACGTGCATACAATTTCCAACATTAAGACATTCATTTTCACATTCTGTTCCTTCAAATTTACGCACAATAGCAGGAGAGCCTGTTGGAGCAATCAATTTCATTTCTGAGTATCCAGTTTCTCATATATGCAATTAAAATATTAATTTTCCACGTACTGGCAGTATTTTTGAGAGACGAATGAGGAGAAATAATATCTTTTCCATAATTAGCAGAATTTCATCGAGTTCCATTTTTTAAAGACTTACTCCTTCTTAAGGAATATGACAAATATGTGTCATATCCATGAAGAATGGAGAGGCCGAAATAGATAGATAAATATTAATGAAGATAGATTTAATACACATATACAGATATATATAAATATAGATACATACAGTGGCGTAGACAGGTTCTTACACCTGGGGGGGATGATTTGCCGTTCACGAGAAACCGAGGGTCAATTTCGTATACAGATACACACACACACGCACACGAACACACACCCACACACACATACACCCTAATGCACGGCACCGGCGTAAATCCACTTTGAGGAGTGGGGGGGGGGGGGGATGATCGACTTTTTTTGCCGATTTTTTTTTCTGTCGAACTCACACTTAAGTATAAACACACGCCCTCACCCACCTGCACAGACCCCCTTACACACATTTTAATTTTTATCTTGCGAGCGAGCCAGCCAAAAATGACCACTTTTCTGGTTTTCAATCGCATTTTCTAATAGAAATTCTATAATATGATGAGCGAGCCAAAAATGACCACTTTTCTGGTTTTCCATCGCATTTTCAAACAAAAATTCTAAAATATGGTGAGCGAGCGAAGCGAGCGAGCCAAAAATAAGCGCTTTTCTGGTTTTAAATCGCATTTTCAAATGGAAATTCTAACATATGATGGTTGTTTATGAGAGATTATTAAAAATTTTATTAATGATTAATTGGAATGATTAAAAATCATTAATACCCAAAGGAAAATAACTCCCCCTTTTTCACAATCCGCCCCCGACTGGAATGTTGATAATCGGACAAGCGTTGTCACCCCCCCCCCCCGAAGTTTTAACGTACGGCTTTTTTGTTTGTTTTTTTGTTATCCTATTATTCCCATAAAAAATGAGCTGCCCTTTTCATACTAAAGATTAACCTTAAAGGTTCTTTCAAATGGGAACATGCAATACATCACCGTCTACACTCTGTGCATTTCATCAACAAAACACACCCATTATTTTGATCATGTACTCAAAACCATGACACGGCAATTTTGCCGAGGGCTCAGTATCATTTTCATCCTTCATAACCATGATTATTCATTCTTTCATACACGCTACATTATAACCTCGCCCTTTGCACGCTCCATTTCCTGTCTAAATATTTAGCTGAGATGAAATTACTGTTACTCTTACTCTTTCTCTCAATTTTTAGGTTAACCTCTAGACATTTTGAAACTCTGAATGTGATTGAGAGACCTAGATTTTGTAACTGGATTAATGCAATCATTCGCACTTGAAATTAATGGGTTACATTTCTCCATCAGCCATGAACATGATGAAGCGAGTACTTACAGAATTCCAAGCAAAGCTGGGCATACGGTTTATGTGGTCGATGACTCACTTGAAGTTTTTTTTTTTTTACTAGTTGGTAGGCACATTAACTGGGTCACGACTTGAAGATCTGAACACAGTGTTGTTGAAGATAAGGACAACTGGATGCGACATCTCACTAAGTGTCTAAAAAAAAGTCCGCTAGACATTTCCCAGAAGAAAAAAAAATAGCGCCTCTTCTTTGGAATAAGCCTTCCATATATTTTGGATGCTGCATGAGTGTTCTTCAAGAGGTCTATCTCTTTCGATTCGTTTCTGAAAATGGTGATTGAACCATATCTATTAACTATTTACCTCAACTTGAATTCAATATCAAATATGACTCGCATCTGTGAACAAAATAGACGATTATAAATTTTGGCAGTTGGAAGATTTACAAATCGTATCGGATCAGTTCTTTAGAAGGGGCCTTGGTTTTATTCCCTCATCCATGTTAAATTATTTTTTATACCTCTTCTAATCAAGTTTAAGGTGTCTCGTCACTTCGAATCTTTGAGAAGAATGCATAATATTTTTTCTGTTCATTAAGACTTAATAACATCGCACATGCACCTGTATTCCTTTTCAATCTCATTTTCACCTTTCACATAGTATTCCATCCTGATTTTATCCCTACTTGTCTTCTATCTACTCCAATCTCTATATTTTTCTTCAAGTGATCTCTACCTATAATTTTGTCATGTGCATTTCTTCTAAATGACATCTTTGAAAGTGTCGAAATGAGGTTAAAACACACCTGTTTCAACATGCAGGCGACCCATCATTCATATCTTCTGTTTTTCAGCACCTCTCCGAATTAAAGTGATAGCAATATCGTGACTCTGAATATATATAGAAAAGAAGTATTAACTTGCTACGATTCGTATAAATGAAAACAGTGACCCCTTGCCATCTTATATTCCTTTTGCAATTTGGACCTTCCATATTAAATACGTACTGTATGTTAGTGGCTTTTTGTCAGCTTTATTCATTCTCTCTCTCCCTCTCTCTCTCTCTCTCCTCATCTCCTCTGTTTCCTTCATCCCCTCCTATCTACTCTCCCGATCTCTCCTCTCTCCCTTCAAGCCCCGATGCCCTCCTGCCTCTTTCTCACTCCTGCCTCTTTCTCTTATGTTTATGCTGTCTCTTTCTTTTCATCTTCCTCCCTCCCTCTCCCCCCCTCTCTCTCTCTCTCTCTCTCTATCTCTCTCTCTCTCATTATCTGTCTTTTTTTTTCTCTCCGTCTCTCATACTTTACCCGTGTTAGTGGGGTATGCAGTATTCATGAAAATGATCGATGAAATCATATCATGTTCTCTTTTATAATGTAGTGTTCTATTCTTATCTTTTTTTCCACCCTGATATCCTACCGTCATAATGTTCTTCTAGATTGCCAGTCCGATTTCAAATGCTATTTTCCTATAGGGAACGTCATGTGTGTTATCCGAAGTAGATGGTAATGCAGCCATTGATTCCTTGACGTTCCCCCCTCTCTCACAGTTCTTTTACCTTCCTATTCCCCAACTCTCTCTCTCTCTCTCTCTCTCTCTCTCTCTCTCCTCCACCCCTCTTTTTGTATACTCATTCTCCCACTATCTTCTCCACTCTTCCTTTCTCTTCCTAGTCGCATCATTTTGGCAACGAAAACAGTATCATTCCCATTTCATGTCATTCATCTGTGATTTATGTAGGTTAGCACGCTTCTTCATATCTGTTTAGAGTATTTCTTCAGCACATATTAGCACACCTACATTTTATCCAATTTTCACAATTTTTTAGCACGCCTACAACGGATGCTCCCTGTGTTTTTATGACACTCGCATCACCATTAACATACGCGCAAGCACTCCCTTTTCTGTATCCGTTCTGTGTCCCCTTTCATGCCAGCATGTGAGCTGCTGAAATGGAGGGAATACCGTGTTGATAGAATCTGATGTCAAGGGAAAAACATGTTACAATAACCCTGTCTACGACTGCCTCCGTCATTGCCCGTGATTTTGAAATTCTTTCCTCCTTCACCTCTCTCTCTCTTTCTTTCGCTCGTTCCTTCCCTTGCTCCTTCATTCTCACTTTTCTCCTCTCTCGACTTTCAGTTTCAAGTGTCAAGTTTTTTTTCTTTTGAAAAAAAAAAACCCCACACTATTTATAATTACATGAACATAGTTCTAAATATATTATGCAGTACCTACCATAAAGTCATTAAGAATTATGGAAAACTTTGAAAAGAAATAAAGAACTGAATTGAACTGACGTGATGATAATGTTTCTTTTCATCGATTTTATTGGAAAATAATATATCTCTTACATTTCAATTTTTCTAGAATGATTACAGTCGATAGCATGCTTATGTTGCACTTCATTTGGATCTGCACAAAGCCATTCTCTTATTCTCTCTATACTCTCCCCGCAGATCTTACCCCCGTCCGCCCACTTTCTCTCTCCATATATTTTTCTTTCCTTTTCTTTTCTATAAATCTATGTCTCTGCTAATATCATGCATTACGATATAATCACATATGTCGCCAATATTTCGATGTATTTGGAACAAAGACTAGTGTCCCATATTCTGACTGTCTTATCTCCGGTAGATGTGAATGCCGCTGCTCTTAATATTTACACGTCATCAACAACAAAGCTTTATTGAGATCATACAGAATCAGGCCAATCGGAATGTGGGTTGAATTTTCGAGACGGCTTATTTTCATTCCTTCTTGGCTGCTTAGGTGTGCCGACTGATGAGTGGGCAATAAATCCATTCACCTGAATTGAGAAGAAGAGGAAGGACAAATAGATAGCTAGATAGATAAATAAATATATAGAAGGATAGAAAGAGAGAGAGAGACAGAGAGAGAGGGGGAGGGAGAGAGAGAGACAGAGAGAGAGAGATCAATTTTCATGGGGGTATTCTATGCTAACAATTAGGGGAAAATATGAAACAGTATAAGTAAAAAAAAATATGAGGAGGGACGAGAAATGAAGAGATAAACAATAATAAATAACAACCACAACAAAAAGGTGATGATGATGATGATGATGACGATTACGATGGTGATAAATATACTAATGCTTTTGCCGATAATGACGACGATGAAGAAGAAGTAAAAGAAGACAATGATAATTAAGAAGAAAAATAAAGAAGAAGACGAAGAATAAGGAGAAGAAGAAGAAAAGAAAAAGGAGAGCAAGAAGAAAAAATATTAAGAAGAAAAGAAGAAGAAGAAAAAAGAAAAAGAAGAAAAAAGAAAAACAAAACAAAAACAAAACAAAACAAAAAAAACAAAGAGCGACACAACGAGACGAAGAGAAGAAGTATTTAACGACCAAAAAATACAGAATCACAGCTTTATCCTGTTTATTTAGATTAGTCTACCATCATGACCATGGTCTACCGAATCCGTCCAATCGAAAAGTGGGTATAGATTTTCCATGACGGCTTATTTTCATTTCTTTCATGCATGCTTAAGTTATCTAGCTGACGAGCAGGGAGTAAATCCATGATTGAAGGAAAGAAAGTGAGAAGAAGAGGAAACAGGAAGATCCGATGGGAGGGGATAAGAGGCATGCATCATTTTCAACTGGAGTAATTTACGTGACCTATACCGAATAGAGAAAGGTATAAAGATGAAGGTTAGGAGGCGGAGTAGAAAAAAAAGAGCACTCTAATTTCTGCGCAGTCAAATTTGACTCGGAATGGCGTCAGCTGGGAGTCAACTCTATTCCGAGTTAAAGTGACTCAGATTCCGAATTGATTTGACTCGGAATGGTGTGGCGTCAACTGAGAATCGACTAAATTCCAGTCAAAGTAACTCCATTCCGAGTCAAATTAATTCGAAATCTGAGTCACTTTAACTATAGGAATAGAGTTGACTCTCAGCTGACGCCATTCCGAGTCAAATTTGACTCTGCAGAAATAAGAGTGAAGAGGAAACAAACAACAGCAGAAACTGCATGATTGTGTTGATGATAGTGATGGAGATGATACCTTGTATAGTGATAATGATGATGATAATAATAATCATGTTGTTGTTGTTGTTGTTGTAGATGATGATGATGATGATGATGATGATGATGATTAGGGAGAAGTAAAAATCAGAAGAAGAAGAAGGTGAATGAGAAAATAAGAAGAGCCGGAATAAAGGGGAAACATAAGAATAGGGATGAAAAGCAAAACAAAAACAAGCAAACAGACAAACAAAAAACTAAAACATACAAAAACCAAAGTATAATAAGGAATGGCACTCTAAGGCCCTCTTGTCATCAGTATTGAAGACTTCACCCTTTATAGGAAAGCAATGCTGCATTCAAAATGCAAGAGAGCAAGAGAGAAATGTGGAGAGAAATAGAAAGAGAGAGAGGGAGAGGGAGAGAGGTAGGGAGATAGAAAGAGAGAGAGGGAGAGGGAGAGAGAGAAGGAGAGAGAGAGAGGGAGAGGGAGAGAGAGAGAGAGAGAGAGAAGGAAACTCAATATGAGACCTACATTTTCAACTCTTGCACTACTGTGATGGAAAGGGATTTACTTCTTCGCAAGAATGATTAAGTTCTTGAACCCATGCAGACGGCACTGGGTTGCAAAGTGCTGACGCATAAAGAATAAATAATGCCAGAATAATGAAGTGATAGTTGATCACATGAAAGCCTCGGGGGAGAGTTATAACAATGAAATAGCATCAATGAGATGAAAATAATGTTTGTACTGTATTTTCTTCCCTATTTCTGATTTTCTTCACCTTTTCTTCTTAACACATAGCAGTAAAGTGTCTCCGATTAGTGACACTTTTACAGTATCATTCTCTTATCTAGAATGCTAGGAATCACATGTACATCAGCAGAAAGAGTAAAATTCGCTGAAAATTTTAGACCCGTTTTCAGTATAGGGTGCATTCTCGAATAAAAGCCATTCGATTGTAATTAGGATCTCTAAATTGCCAATGCATTGAAAAATATATGATCACTATGACAAATTTGGCAATTCCAATTCACATTTTGTTCATACATTTTACTTTATCTCCAACTATGTAGGAGTAGGAAAAAAATGTTGCCAATTTGAAGAGGGAAAGCTGATTAATTTTGTCCTTAAGAAAACTCTGTACTTTTATGGCTTACTCTTAAACGAGAAACCTCTACTGAAAAAAAATATGAAAACTAAACTTTCCTACACAATTACCTTGATGTATTTCACTTTCAAACGTATACCTCTACGCCCCAAAAAGTGATTTTTAGCAATGGATGTAAGAATCCTGATTATACACTCAAAACACCAAAGGAACTACAGAATATAATGATCATTGATGGAGAGCAGTGTTTTTAGTCAGACGACCGGACGAAAACATCTTAGTGCGATCAGGGCGCCAGGTCACGTGACTCGAGCTAATGATCAATGGGTTTAGGAATGGCCAAATAGGGTCATGCTACTTTTCCTGCCACAGCCCGGGGGTCATTTGAGTCGCGTGTTACCCACTTATCGTCTGATGACACAGATAGATGGATGTTGCGCAGCTGTGACAGCGTCTGCGCGATGATTTGCCTACGGGGAGCCAAGAAAAGAAAAGAAAATGTTACAGAAAATGCCGAGTACTGTTCATGTAGTGGCATTATGAAAGGAAATGTCTTAAATTTGTTGGAAGAGGTTAATATTGTCATGAATATAGGACGTAAGATAACTATTAACACTATGAGGTTTATAGCATGATTACAGTTGCTATTTGATTTTTTATATTACACCCTTTTCGGTGCAATTGTCTCACGTTTAGCAGATTACCAGACGACCGGTGGGGAATGCCGTTTTCAAATGCTTTCTTTGTAGCCTTAACATAATATCTTTTTAAAATGTTATTCATTATGATGATAGCCTGTATAGGCATGACTTGTATAGAACTACATTAAAGGGGAATGCAACCCAAGCATCAGTGTGCTCTCTGTGAATAAAGATGACCAAGAAGAGTAAACAGTGAAAGTTTGAGCAAAATCGGACAATCGGTTCAAGAGTTATGAATTTTGAAAGTTTCAGTAAATCCCTATTATGAGGATCCTTGAGTTGGCAACTTTGCCAGCATCTGTGATGTCATTGTGGACAACTCTCAATTCATTTTGTACATAATTTTTCAAAAAAAATTGATTTATATGAAATTTCAGGTCAGGAATCAATATAATTCTTCCCATTATGCTTGCAGAATTAATATAGCCATGTCATACTCAAACAATAAATCAAAAGAATTTTTATTTCTCTTGAAAATAAAGAAAATGTTGAATTCTGTGTACAAAATGAATGGAGAGTTGTCCACGATGACATCACAGATGCTGGCAAAGTTACCAATTTAAGAATCCTATAATAAGGATTAACTTAAACTTTCAAAGTTCATAACTCTTGAATAGATTGTCCGATTTTGCTCAAATTTTCACTGTTTACTCTTCTTGTTCTTCTTCACTCACTGGAAGCACACTGATGTCAAGGTTGCATTCTCCTTTAAGAATCCTTCGGCAACATTTTATAGGCCTATAAACTGACTCGTACAAAACATGTTCTGATTGCAGTGACAAAAATAATCCTTCCTCGGCTACGTTTCATGTAAAATGACTCTTACAAAACATGTTCCCGATTGCATCATTAAACCATTTTGTTTTTGAGTGATATGAAAATAATTTAAATGATTGATTGATTTATTGATTGATTGATGCAAAGTTTATTTCATTTCCAAGTTTCCATAATACAAAAAGGCATAATTTACAAATTTGATAAGAAGTTGACCTAATCTATATAGCTAAAAGTTACATGGTTATATAGCGAAATGACTGCACACAGAATTGAATAGATGGGACTAACTAATCATGCACATGAATGTATCGTGATATTTGGTCCAAAATATCTACTAGTATTCTCATATTTCGAATATTGGAGCATTTTAATAGCCTATTTCAGGGGACACGTCATATGACTTTTCCACTTTAGAACAAAAGGAATGAAAAAGCTATTTTCTAAAATGTATTCGTTCGAATTATGAAGCATAATGTGTATATTGTACCTCCGAAAACCACGGTGTTGTATAGAACTACTGAAATGGCATTCCTTTGTAATCCTCTTTCCTATTGCTGTTGTGACATTTGATCTTCTTATCTGCTACGGAAGAATAATCCCCAGCGCGCAAAATGTTGTCAAGACTGGCGTCGGCTAATGTAAATTGGTTGAGCGATGGAAATACTTATCTTGTCACGGCCTTTCTCTATTTCATGGGTATCATAACAGAGAATGTTCCTTCCGAACTTAACCCAAAATTGGGATAAAAAGATGCAATTTGATCGTGTAAACGTAAAATGTTGTGTTTTTTTATTGTACAAAAGTATGACTTTAAGAATGAAATTGTACCGAATGGGGTCGCTAAGTAGTCTTTTAAGTAGACCTAGACATTCTCAGTATAATTTTATTCTTATTCTTATTTTAGGCCTACAGTAAACTTATAATGATAGGACAATCTTTGTAAAGATTAAAAATGCAATGAAGTAGTAACGGACAGAGAAGAGAAAGCAGGACAGCATGAAGAAAGACAGAGAGAGAGAAAGACAGAGAGAAAGAATAAGGTGGAAAGAGAGGGGTAGGGAAGGTACGGGCAGATTGCAATTTGTGAAGTATAATTACAACCTGTTAACATCTCCAGTAGATGTCATTTCAGTCTTGGTCTAAATATCAAGAAAACGCCCTGAGGGAGAGGGGAAGGGTGGTTAAATATAACAAGAGAAGGGGGATTTTAACATTTAAAACAGAACAAGCGAGCATTATTATATACCCTCGTGGCAATGTGGAAGGGGGATCAGCCCCGAGGACTTTTAAAGTTTCGAGTACATTTCGCTGGCTATAAAATTTCGACACTATTTGGAGGGTTGATATCCGGACAAAGAGCATCCACCCCCCCCCCCTTTTACTCAACCCCCTTACTCAAAATGTTTTTGTATATGCCCATGAAACAAGAGGAAAAAAGAAAACGACATGCAACCCACCCCCCCCCCCCGGAAATGTCTCCAATGTTCATTTAATGAGCTCCTGGAAAGGTAGACACAGACGTCATAATCGATTTGACATTATTGAACATTACGACGACTGATATTCTTGTATGGTTTCGGGAACAAACACGTCTAATTTCAGTTGCACTGTAATTACAGTCTAATTCGTCAATCTAATTCTAAACGTTTGCTGCCCTTAGAGACGCTATATAAAGCAACTCACCAAGTTAATAATCCCCATAACGAGGATAATCAGTCTAATTGAAGGTAATGATCTAGCTCAAACAGGTTTAATGGCAGTTGTATCTCCATTAAAGGACAGATTATAGCCACATTATCTGGTGTGAGAGAGAGAGAGAGAGAGAGAGCGAAAGGAAAGATGTGTGAGAGAAAATAAGGGGAGATCGAAAAAGAGAGAATCAAAAGATAGCCGGAAGAGACAGATAGAGAAAGATTAGAGAGTGGGAGGGAGAAACAGATAGATAAAAATAGACAAATTGATAGATAGAAAGAGAGAGCGGGAGAGAAAGAGAGAGAGAGAGAGAGAGGGGGGGGGTAATAATGTAGAACCGGCTTGGGTGGGGCGAGGGTGTGAAACAAAACAAAAGCGATAGACTTAAGAAGAGATGCTAAAATAGATGTTAATGTGCCCCTGGAAATATAAACACAAAGAAACATCATATCCATTTTAATTGTTAAAATACAGTACCTCCTGATTATCTCAAAAGTTCGAACCACTGTTTTCACTTGTAATGTAATTACAAATCTGTCAAGCTACTTGTAAACGGTTGTTACCCCTGAAAACACTATATACAGCACTCACGCGGGTTAATAATCCTCATAATTTGAGGATAACCAATCTAATTTAAGGTAATGATTTCTAGCCTGATATGCCTGAACAGGTTGAATGGCCAACGAATGACAGGTAATGTCTCAATAAAAAAAAGGTTATTGCTTTGTTAATGTGATAAATTGTGTACGATAAAAGGGAGCGAAGAGAGAACATAATAGTGAAAGACAGAGAGATGAGATAATGAGATAAGAGAGAAAGGGATAGAGAAAGAACGAGAGATAGAGAAATTGGTTTGGTGGCAGAGATAAAGAGATAGATAGAGAGTGAGGAAGAGAGAGTCAGACAGACAGACAAACAGAGAGAGATAAAGAAAAGAAGAAAAAAGAGAGTGAGGGAGAGAGAGAGAGAGATGAAGGGACGTTAGAGTGATCTATAATTATAGAAAACTCGGAGTCTAATCGAAAACAACAGAGCGTACCACCACATGGCGGCGCATTAGTATGACCAGCGCTAGAGTCCCTTTATGGACAGAGTTGCGACAACCCCTGATTGAACGCCATTTTGTTTCCACTGTTACGCAACATTTCTATTAAATTCCGATGAGCACCTGGCTATTTCTGGCTATTTTTGGAGTCGGTTTCGATGGTGTGACTGCGACATGATAGAGAGAATTACGACAACCCATTATTTGAACGCCATTTTGTTTCCACTGTTACGCAACATTTCTATTTAATTTTGATGAGCACCTGGGTGTTCTAAACAGAAAGAATTCGAACGCCATGTTGTTTCCAAAAAATAAGACGTCCATGTCCCAACTCTGTCTATTCAGGGACTCTAACTAGCGCTAGCTGCAGAAGTGAGTCCATCTTAATTCTTAAGATAAGCACGTAATGTTTGAAATATGAGGAACTCGTTGTCTCTTCATGCGTGTCATGTACCGAGCTACTTTAGGAGCCTTCAAGGAGGAACGTGCTTAAGCATCGCCGACTTCAAGGGCAAACTTCAAACGGGCGTGGCGCTTCCCTCTTTCTCTCTTCTAAAATGCATGGCATGCCACGAGAAAGTAAAACAGCGATAACAGCAGTGGATGCTTGTGTATCTGTGATGGCGAAAATGATGCTTCACATGATAGTGGTGATGATGATGATGATGCTGATCGGGGGGAGGGGCGGTCACTAAAATTCCTGTACACATGCGTGACCACGGGTTTTCAAAAACCACCCTAAACGTATTCTATCTAACGGTAAAAATAACTCCCTTTTCGAGTTTTTTAAATAATTTTTTTAGCCTCTTCTCGAAAAATTTACCCCTTAAAAGAGTTTAACCTCCTCGAACATACCCTAAACAAATACAAGACTACACAAAGTACAGACTAAGATGGGGAAAAGAATACTCTAAACACGTGTTCATAAACTGATAAAACATACCCCTTTCCCCTGATTTGTTTTGGTTTTTTAGCCCTCGAACAGCGCGTGACGCTCCTTCTGTAGCCGGCCAAAACTACCCTTTTTAGGCGTTTTTCTGGTCGCTCGTGTGTTGACTGCCCCTCCCGGCTGATGATGATGATGATGATGTTGTTGTTGTTGTTGTTGTTGTTGTGGTAAGTGGTGGTGCGTCGACAAACTTGTGTCCTGTGCACCAGGCGCTATACAGAGATTCTTCTGGTCTACTCCGATAAAAATCTCCTCCAATTTCTATAAAATAAAAACTCTCTATATTACTGGTTCTTGCTTAATAATAAAGAAAATGAATTAAGTCCCTAAACTCATGGGAATCGTATACTTAGAGAAGTGTGTATTATCAGTATGATGATGATGATGATGGTGGTGGTGAAAATGATGGTGATAATGATGATATTGATGATGGTGATGATAGTAATCATGGTGATGATTGTGATGATAGTATCGATAATACTCGTTCTCTTTCCAAAGCAGCATATCAAACTCTAGATGACGTCAATATCTGCCCCATCTTTGTCCCATTTGGTAGATCCAGCAAAAAAAGAAAACATAATCTATAAACTCGAAAAATAGGAACAATCGATTCATTACTACCAAAAAAAAAAAAAAATTCAGTACATCAGACGAGGTAAGCTTCTCCACGTTGTTCATCAATATCGCGATACATTATTGGGGAGGATGAGGGTTGACGAAATTATTCTGATGATGTGATGAAATAGTAAGACGAGTTAACAATGTCAATATTAGTTATTGGCTGTCGTACATAGTTATATCTGTTTTCACTTTAATGTTGTAATGTTATCTCAAAAGCCATCATGATGTTCGTCTTGAGTTGCGATATAATTCACAAGTACCATCGAAGCGAGGGCATTTGGAGACAGGGATAAAGATCGATGACATCACAATCACTTTAATCTTCAAGCAGGCGACTTGCCCTGTCTCCTCATGCGACGCAGGAGTTTGACGAGCGTGAAAAAAAAGCTCGATGGAACCGCGAAAAAAGAACGATGGCATTTCGATTTTATGAAAGATATTACGATGTTGATTGCATCGCTTGGTAAATATAGCTATCTGCGACGACAAATAGAATGGTAATGATGACGAAAAGGAGCTTCTAATCCGCTCTACAATGCGGCGTTCGTCACGCTTATCGGATGGGGATGATCATGATGGTGAGACGGAGGATGAGAAAAAAATGGAGAAGGAGGAGCATAGGGTGGAAAAATCCATACCACTTTACGTGTCTGCCACTTGTACTTTTTCTGTTTGGGGCTGCCAGCTTTGATTAAAATATGATAGAAATGTTCGATATTAAAAATATCTTTGATACATAATAAAACTTTCAAATATAACGTTTTTACATAGAGGCATTACAATAATAGAAAGCTGTATAGGCCTAAGAATGCAAACAGTATAAAGATCCCAATAATGGAAATACTGAGATGTACGACACCATAACTCAGTTTTGTATCATCCTATGACTACGAAAGACCACGTGTAACTCTGATTCTAATTGTTTATAAAATTTTATGATGGGACTGAAAAAGTAAAAATTCATTTGATTTAATGCATATAATATGTACACCCCTGAACTGGTGAACAATAAATGACCATTTTGGTTTACACGGTACGTTTGTATCGATGTCAGTTAGATAGGAAAACAATCAAAAGAATCACAACATGAAGCACGAAGTATGTGCATACATCCACTGCTAGTAGGAGGTTACCCTCCCCCCCCCCCCGCATTCAGCAGGGCGCCATTGGAAATGTGAGGCAAAGTAAAGTGTGGACTTTTAAGTAAAACCACCCCATAGGTATAGGTGTATACATACAAAATAAGTACTATTTAAAATTAAAAAAAAAAAAAAAACTAATATTGGAAACGGGTGCAATGAACCAATTAAAATAATGATGATATACAAAAATCGTTGGTTAAAATAATGGTTGGTTAATTTACCTGACTGCTGGGAAAGCATGTGTATTTGGTAATGAGGATTAATACCTTACCAAAGGGCATTAGTGCATCCACTTGGTTTTGAACCCGGGTACTCCCGGTTACGAGACCACTGCTCTACCACTTAGCCACAGCGCCTCCTCTGTACCATGACAGGGGCTTATATTATCGGGGAAATAAACTACACACGATGATGAAAAGCCATGCTATAGAGCTAACGATTTTGTCGTATCAATCCTATAATGTCTGCCCCCTTTTCATCTTTCTTTTTCATTGTCCCATGTCTGGATACCCAAGGCACTTACCATTGATTATAATGGCCTAGATTGTGATGGATTTTGCTCATCCATTCTTATTAGACATGTTAGAATCACGGTTTGACAAAGATGAGGTTCTAACATGTCGGAAGCTCTTTATTCTTTACTAATCAGCGAAGAGTTCAATATGGAGTTGAATCCCCTAGGGAAATAGATCGAGAGAACGATGTGCTTTTGCCATCTTTATTAAGCCCGACTCACACTATACGATCCGTCTGCAACCCAATTTTGAAAAAAAAAAATGTTATAGCTTTTGATAAGAACATTCAAACATGTAAGATCTTGAAGATAAAAGTTCCGAATAGTCGTATGAAAACTAAAATCGAAATTCCGGACTATAGTAAGCATCCCTGTATGAATAAAAGCGAGCTCAATTCTTAGTCGTAGTGACGTCAAGGCAATCTTGCGATCGCCTACGATTTGAGGCCGCTTTGGCATTTACTCCGACCACAAGGCTGGCAGTTATCCAAAATCCGAACTCCAACTTTCTTTAAAAAAAAAAAAAAAAAGAGTGTAGGCATTCACTCTGTTAGGATGAATTTCAGAAGAGAGTGCATTTAGAGTGAATCAAGAGTAAAAATTGTGATATTCACTCTTTTAGGGGTGACCTCGGTGATCACTCAAAATCCTTGAGTGATCACTGAGGTCACCCCTCAAAGAGTGAATATCACAATTTTTACTCTTGATTCACTCTAAATGCACTCTCTTCTGAAATTCATCCTAAGAGAGTGAATGCCTACACTCTTTTTTAAGAGAGTCCAAATAAGATAGTTTTACTTGTTTAAACTTTCATATTTAATCAGGTATGCAAAATGCCATTTGTTCGAAAATCTGGTCGCCGTCGGATCTTATAGTGTGCGGTGGGCTTCTGGGGCCTGTTGCATAAAACTTTTGCCAGACTTTTTTTCTGGCAAAAAAAAATTCTGGCAAATTTTTATGTACTGGAAAACTATGGCAATATTTTTTTTGCCGTAGTTTCCTCAAATTTTGCCATAAAAAACTCCGGCAAAAGTTTTATGCAACGGGCCCCAGATGTGCCATGCCTGGTCTAGTGGATACGTCACCGGACTGTGAATTACAACACACGGTTCGCATTGCTAGTCCCAGACAGGTGCTAATGTCTTTTGGCGAGACACCAACGTACATTTTGCCACTCTCCACCCAGGTGTGGTAAATAATTATGTACTCCTGCGAAAGGATCTCAACAGTCCATTAGCAGTTCTTGTCCCAGACAAGCGCTAATATCTCTTTGGCAAAACAGTATAATATTTATTTGCCTCTCTCTACCCAGGTGTACATAGTAAATATGCTCATTGAAAAATTCAAGCGCCTCGGAGCACTTTGGACGAATCAGGGTAGAACAATGATGGGTGCCGTAAGCAGCTTCTTGGGTGGATGTGTGTACAATATACAGCCACTATTATCATGATTATTGCTACCTATCATCTAGTTTCGTCTGAAGATAAAAAGATGCATTCATCTGAATTATATAACATGTATTTCTCATTCTCAGTAGAAATATGAACAGGTTTATATAGTCCTACATATTCCTGATAATACCTTCGAAGATTTATGCCCCTTCCGTATGAATATAGTCTTCCTCTACCATATCATATAGGATGCAAGGAGAAAGGATGCAGGAATTCCCTCTAAATACTCCAAAACATTATTCTTTAATGAAGCTCCTCCGCGCAAAGAATGGCAAACTTGAGTAACCATCTGGGAAAGAGAAAGAAAGAGAGAGTGAGAGAGGAAGAGAGAAAGAGAGGGAGAGGGAGGACTGGGAGATAAATTGTGTGAGAGTTTAAGAAAGGGAGAAAAAAGAAAGAAAGAAAGAAAGAGAGAGAGAGAGAGGAATGAGGAAAGGAAGACAGTGAGGTTGATGACATGGATATGATGTCGAAAACAGACTGAAAATAATGAAGAAATGAAGATGCTTAACTGTCATCAACGTGGGCGGGCGGCTGCATAAAGCCAAGTCTGATAAAAAAAGATCACGGGAGAAATTACAATATACGACCATTTTTATGACAAAATATGCCCTGGAGGTATGAGATAGGTAATGTAACATAATTACTCTGAGAAACAGTAGACATGGTAGAAATGTCATGTGCAACTGCGTATAAAAGTTGACACAATGTCGTTTAATTGACTATGGGAGATGTTTATCGAAACCCACGGGAGGTGTTTACAACAGTATCTTAAGGAAATCAATCGGCGATGTTCGTGGCATGCAATTTTTTCCACTATTCTTTTTAAACGTTTGCCGGGTTGCTGAATAGCTCAAAAGTGTCTACACCAGTGACTGATTTCTCACCCCCCCCCCCCCCTTCACGTGAAACCCAACCGACATACCTATGCATTCACGTACAATCTGCCTCCTTAATCATATTTATTGGTCTAATCATAATTATGGAAATGTCATCTCTTTCTTAATCATCATTTTACAATATCACGCACCTGCCCCTTCTGAGCAAATCTATAAGAAGGAAAAGAGTATTGATATGACTTCTTGTCAAAAAACAAAACAAAAACAAAACAGCAAACAAAACAAACAAAACAACAAACAAAAAAACAGCATTAAATCTGACCTTCCTGCATGTAATAAAGTTCGTGTAGCATATAAGTTTTGCTCCCTGCTTTTTGGAGAACAATTTAATCAAATCAAAACTTCGCATCCGAATGCATAACTATCATGAGCAATGAGTTCGTTTCTGTAATCAGTAGTATTCTTTCAGTATTCAATAGATTAAATCATCACAGATGGAGGCTGCTTTTAGAAACATCTCAAACTTTTTCTATATAGAAACATCTCAATCTTCTTGTTTAGTCTGTAGAATGACATCTAGAATGCTATCACATTCTTTTGAAAACAATATACTGGTACCATTTTCTTTCAGGAGAAATTCCCAGCAAATTCCTTCCATCCTGTATTTTCTTACTAAGTATCTTCTCGCGACTAGTGAATTCATTTCCCAAGTCTGTCTCATTTTTTTCCTACATTCTCTCGAGAGAGGATAAGGAAAATATTGAAAAGTGTATATCAGCATGATCAATAAAGACTCCGTTCCCGAGAAAGTTTTTATTTATCAGAATATCACATTTTTTTGTAGGTTTAATGGATTTTATGCTCTCGAGGGCATTAAAAAGGCCTATTGGTATGAGTTAAAAGGGCAATACTAGCAGGTTATAATTCAAATCAAACAAGGCCGTTCACCTTTTAAAAAAGATCTAAATGGCGCTCATATCCAGCAATTCTTTCATTCTATTTCTGTTATTGAATAGGAAATTGATTGTTTTATCGAGGAACTGCCACTCTTGACATACTTGCAGTTCGAAAAGAGAATCAAACGAGCTAGTTCTTTATTTTTGATACATTTCACTCAGAGATAATATCTGACCATTGACATCCCAAATATCACAGTTTTTAAGTTATCATGATCCTTTTCAGTATCATGATCCCTTTTTGCCCTTGAATCAATTCCTCTTCATAATTGCCTTTTCTGTTCAGTAATTCCCTTTTCGAATACCCATCTTAAGTTATTTTATCATTGTTCAATTTGTCCATTTTGATCTTCATGATTTTATCACTGTATTCATTTATATGTTTCTCTGTAATTGTATCTTTTTATCTTTCACTTATGTGTTGAATACCAGCCATTTCGGCTGAAGTAACTTTTAAAAACCATGATAAAATTTATAAATGAAATGAAATGAAAAATGTATACTATATAGGAACCGGAAGGATATTGACTCTGATGCCTAATATAGTTCATATTATTGGTCCCATAACCATGATAACTATAATTTTATTTGCTATAGTGTCGCCGCCATCGTCTCTCTCTTGTTGTCGTTATGGTGTCGTCGTCATGATCTTGACTCGATCAACATAATTTCAGCTTATCTGTTTACGCTTTAAGAACATTAACACTGCTGAGCTGTAATGATATAAAGCCGTGTTGTCTTTATTATGTGGAAAGTATATTTCCACACTACGTATCTTAATTCCCATGACCATTATTGGGTAATGACGCCGCTCTTGTCATGTTTGTCTCCCTTTGGCTGTCTCCATCGCTGTCATCTTCATATCTGTTATTCTTAATAGTCATCTGAATAGTTTAAACATCGCCAGTTGAGAACCATAAAACATTTTAATATTAGTCTTAAAAGACCGTTCATAAGAGTCAATGCCTGTTTGTCTGTCTCAACATCAGAGTTTATATTCACAACTTAAGTTTTATGTATTTTGATCTACAATCCTCTTCCTTGCTTGTCATATCACTATCATCTCTATATCTAATCACCTGTATAATTTCATCATTATCTGTAACGAGCCTCTGTGAAAGTTCCAACGCCCCCTTGCATCGTGTTGCATGTTTGTCCCCCAGCATTGTCGTTCACATTTGATCCCTATTAGTATTTTTTCTGATGTCACACTCGCAGCTGTTGGCGTCTTTTTTTTTCTGCCTTCATCTCTAATAGAGATTGTGGTCCAGTGGATAGGTTTCCGGACTGTTAACCACAAGGTACGGGGTACGAATCCCGCCACAGCACAAACGTCCTTTGGCAAGACATTCTCTCTTTTTTTTTCAGCTTTCTTTCAACGACTTTATCTGTTTTGTTGGCAAGTTGGCTCAATATTGGTAGAGCGTCCGCCTCATGAACGGGAAATCGTGGGTTCGATCTCCGGCCGAGTCATACCAAAGACTTATAAAATGGGACCTTCTGCCTTCTATATAGCCAGGCGCTCGGCATATAAGAATGGAGAAG
This sequence comes from Echinometra lucunter, assembly GCA_029962745.1. Classification (NCBI taxonomy): domain Eukaryota; kingdom Metazoa; phylum Echinodermata; class Echinoidea; order Camarodonta; family Echinometridae; genus Echinometra; species Echinometra lucunter. The sequence continues at coordinate 5,409,920 of CM057158.1, forward strand.
GGTAATATGCAGGGAAGAGCAGCTGATAAAAGCTGAAGTGGCTACCCTGGGTAAATAAGACGTTGTTATTTTATTATGTGAGTGTGATATAGGAAATTGCGCCAAACTTTTGCCATCCTCTTATATTTGCGATCATTACCCGTCATTGTCGAAGACATTCTCTTTCTTTAATGTTACCACCATTGTCTTATTTGTATCTGTGTCCACTGCAGTTATCATCCTTACATCAATTGCTTATTATGCAATAATCTCACCATTGTCAGTTTCCTGACTTTTCTGCGATCATAGCCGTCATTATCGAAACTATTCTCTTCCTCTTGATGTCACCGCCATTGCATTCTTTAACCCATTCGTGACAGAGGTCCACATTTTGTGGTTTGGCCTAATATCTTTTGATGCAAAGCCCTAAAAATCATACCAAATACATGAGCAGAAAGAGCAAAAAATTCTACACAAACTGCGTCCATTTTGGTTGCGTCAATATTCGTTGTTTGCTGAAATTTTTTAAAAGGAAAATAAGCATTAAAATCCTTAAATTGGCAATGTGATAGAAAGTTTAAAATCACCGTTTTCCCTGCAAATTGGCAACTTTTTGACTTCTCATCATAATTTCTGTCAATTTATATTCATTTCAGATACATGACATTTTATGAGAAAAATGTAGCAATAAAATAAAAATGTTGGTGTTGCCAATTTGAAGAATAAAAGCTGATCAAATTAGGCTTTAAATAATTCCTGTCACGAATGGGTTAAGCCGTCTTCATGGCTATCTTCTCCGTATAATCTCATCATCATCGTCTGGAAAAGTATATGAGAACAATAACTCTGTGTAAAAGTTTCAAGTCAACGCTCTCATTCTCTCTGATTAAAGTTGATATCACATCATAATGTATTTATGTACATGTATTTCTGTCCCCATTACCATTCCGTATAATGTCGCCACCACTGTCTCTTCTTGCCTGTTTCCATTAGATGTCCATCATCTCTATCACCAGGATCATCACCATTAGTTTAGAAATCTTAACATCGTCTACTAAGCGTCAGAAGAGCACTAGCTCTGTGCAAAAGCAAGGAAACTCTGCAAGTGAAAGCCTTTTTGGTTTTCTGCAGACGGAGCCATTTGTCTTCACGCACCTACAATAAAGTGGCGCCAATATTACCAACCCGCGGCGCTCCATGAGTTATATCTGCGTGTTTATTACCATCATTTTTCTAACCTATGTTGTCTTTGTAGTATGTCGTCGCAATTCTTTCCGCTTTGGTTGTCTTCATTGCTCTCATTTCAACATTTCATAATGACCCTCTGCATAATCTTAATGAGTCATGACTTTTTATGTCTGTACGCGACAGAGGAACTTCTAATATTTCTCAATAATCCCCCACCAGTGAAATTTCTCTTCCTCTAATATTCTCTCATCCATGGGTTCCTTGTCCCTTTCAAACTTTTCAATAGGCACATACTTTGTCTTCGTTTCCAAGGCCTATCACATGATTTTTAGGGATAAAAACGAACGAACATAAAGAGAGTAACAAACCCCCAAACACCACGAAGTATAAAAGAGACTGAATTATTTAGAACTCATATGAATCTTCCGATTGCAATCGTTCACTGACAGTTAAACGATCAAGATAATGTTGCCTTGAATGATGTCATCTTGGCACACATGGGGATAGAACAAGATTAGAAACAAGACAACTGTGAAAGTTTGCACGTTTTTCCCCTTTTTTGGCGAAAAATCCGCATATTTTAGTCATATTGCTGCCAACAAACGTCTCGATTGATTTTGGCGTCAATGAATATGTCAAACATAAAACCGCGTTTCCATGGTTACCATGGAGGCTATTTAATTTGCCTTCTTTTATGTTTCCCATCTTTTAATGTTCTGTGATCTACTTGAAAAGACAGCTGGTTGAGCCCCTTTAACCTCCTCTACATGATGCACATACGGGATAATGCACACTGATAATTTCCCGAGGCTATGGAAGAATTTTCGTCTTCTGTCAGAGCAAAGCGAAAACCTCCGCCTCTGCCACACCGCTAACGCCGATTCCAAAGCGATGATCGTTGCCCACTCGACGGTGTATGTCCGTGTATGGTCTCTTTCTAAACATTTTAAACCCCATTTAAAAAAAAAAAACTTTTTTTTTCTTTTCCCCCTTTTTCTTATTCGTTTAGTTTTCTCTCTAAACGAAATGGCAAAATATTGCGAAAAATGTGAAAATTCATTAATTTTGCAAGTTGGTTAATGAAAAAAAAATCTTTTAGGCTTGTAAAACAATTTCATATGAAATATATGCGATTTCTCTAACGTGAAAATACATTTGGAATTTTCTAATGAAATGTGAAACGTAAGGTTTTATCTTTTTATCTTTTATCTTTTTAATGTGAAATTCTATTCGCAAATATGTTTTACATGAAATGTCTTTGTAACCTAGTATTTAAATGTGAAAATTTAGATTGGCAGTTATAATTATGTGAAGATTATTTGTGATTTTGTATAAAATGTTTAGATTTATTTCAAGTTTTCTCTACGGGAGAAAAGAATAAACACTTATAGATTTATATTCAAAAAAAAAAAATGAAACAATGTAAGTTTGTGATCGGTCTGTTATCGATTTGGTATCTGTCTTGCTGGTATGACAGGGTATGGAAGGGGAAGGGAAAACGCATCATGCCACTACCATCGTGCTATGAAAATGAGCGGAGAGATGAGCCCAGGAGAACATTAGCAGTGATGGCACTTCAATTGATTCTAAATTGGCAATCTCATGGGTTCTACCGAGATCGGCAAAATATTGGAAGTCAGTTCGTGTTTGAAATGAAACGCATGCACCTTGTGAGGGTCGTTGTGGTTGCTGCAACATATCTAAAGATAGGTTGATTTTTTTTTTCCAGTTAGGGGTATCGATGAAGATTAGGACGATGGTTAAGGAGTGGACTTGTAGGCAGATTTTGTAAGATCCTTTGTCGGATTATGCAGGGGGAGGGGGCTAGAGGGGTGGCACTTAACACACTCGAAAATCGACCATGCATGAAATGAAGTAAGAAGTGATTTGAACAGTAATTGCTGTGGAGTGGAATGACTGATATAAAGTGACGATAAATGAAAAATTCGCTAAAGGCAGTAGTGCTTAAAACGACTGTTATAATGTTCTGTCGATGATGGTGATGATGTAATGATGATGATGATATGATGATGATGGTAATGATGATGATGACGATGGTAATAATGGTTATGATGGTACTGATGATTAGGATGATGACGAAGG